>JASDQU011311573.1:1424-25087 GCA_032191745.1 Picea mariana
CTCCTCTGTCTGATCTTACTGCCTTTACCTTTTGCCTGTTTGATTCTCAGTTAAAGCCTTAAATTTTTTAAACTTCTCAAATGCTTCAGCTTTTTCCTTGAGAAAGGCAACCCAAGTAATTCTGGAGTAATCATCAATAATCAACATGAAGTAGTTTTCTTTCCCTGTGCCTTCCTGTCTTGATGGTCCAGATAAATCCATATGAATTAGTTGTAGTGGTTTCTCTGTTGAAGTAGAGCTCTTGGACTTAAACTGTGTCCTGGTTAGCTTTCCTACTTGGTAGGGTTTACACATAGAATCTTGGGTCTTTGATATTCTTGGAAGATCTTTTACTACCTCAAGATTTTTGAGCTTGATTAAGTGGTCAAAGTTTAGATGTCCAAGTCTCCTATGCCATAACCATATTTCATCATGTTTTCTTAGATGACACTCTTCTCTATCTTCTTTCAGCACATATACATTATTTTCTATCCTTATGCCTTTGGCCACCACTTGTCCTGAGTTTACAGACGTTATCTTGCAGTCCTTGGATGTGAACACCACTTCACATCCTCTTTCACACATTTGACTTACACTGAGTAGATTATGTTTCAGCCCATCTACAAGTAGAACATCTTGGGCTTTTCCTTTTCCATTACTTAAACTCACCATCCCTTTACCCTTTATTTTACCTGGAGCATCATTTCCAAAGGTTACATTTTGTGATTTTCTTTCACTTAGAGATAGAAACTTACCTTTGTCTCCCATCATATGTTTGGAGAATCCACTGTCTATATACCAAGGGTTCATTTGTCTTTGAGCTGACAACACTAATTCGCACTTGTCACTTTCTTTCTTCTTCCAAACCTTGACATTTTCAGCAGGGGAATTCAAATCTGGTTCATAGTTCCTTAAGTGACAGTCAATAGATTTATTTCCATAGTTATGACAGATGTAACATTCTGGTTCGTCGAATAAAGGATCATAATGATTGTTATGCTTAACCTGTGTCCTTTTCCCATCCATCAAGTGATTTGCAGTCTGTGGTGGTTTGTAACTTGGCTATCTAATTCTTTGTTGTGGCAGATATCTATACCGTGAATGTCTTGATTGCTCATAATTTAGTCTTAAAGAACAGTTTACAGCTTTATGACCAAAGTTAGAACAAAAGAAACAATATCCATAGAAAAAACGTTGGTACCTAGAAAATGGTTGTCTTCTTTGAGAAGGTCAATTTCTTCTATGTTGATGATTTATTTGAACAAAGAGTACATTATTTCTTTGTTCTACAAATTTATTCCTAGCACCTTTTTCTTTACTCCTCCTGGGCGATTGATTGTCTTCCTTTGTTTCTACAGGTTTGTTGTTGTCATTGATTGTAGATTTTACAAACTTGATGGGTTCTTTGTTTCTTGGCTAACCACTACTTGATCCCTCTTCATAACCCAAACCAGTTTTCAGCTTTGGATTCCTTTGTTGATTCAGAATGGTGGCTAATCCTTCTGAGGCTTTGATACTTGACAGATTCTGATGATACAAGGATTGAAACTTCTCCAACTCTTTCCTAGTTTTCACTACTTCTTCTTCCAGAGCTTTACATCTTGCCTTCTTTTCTGATAACTTTTGTTTCAGAATGTCCTCGATTTTATTTGCCTCTTCTACTTCCACTTTTAGCAGGGCAAAGTCTTCATCAGGCTGTTTACTATCTTTCTCGAACTGTATCAGCAATTGTTTTTGCTTTCTTTTCTTAATTCCAAGTCTGTCAATTTATTCCAAAGCACTGATTAATTCACGTTCCATATCCACCATAGCTTCTTCATCATCCATTTCACCTCCTGTGTGTTCATCATCAAGATCTACCATAGCCATAAGCATAAAATCATTTAGTTTATCTTCAATAGAGGAGTCATTGTCTTCATCATCTGAAGGATCATCATCATTGTTTACACAAAGACTTTTCTTCTTAAGATTATTCTCTTTAAATAAATTTCTATGTTTGTGCTTCTCCTCATCATCACATGTCTGATCCTCTCTTTTGTGAGGAAATTTATTTGAAAAATGACCTATCTTACCACAGTTGAAACATTTGAAAGGCAGTTTACCTTTGTATTTTCCTGATCCCTTCTTCAGTCTCTTCACAATTTTTTCTTCAATTTCATTAGGCTCAAAATCCTCATTCTTGTCTTCCTTAAATGATGCTTCTCTGGAGGTGGGTTTATCTTTAACTATTCTCATTTCATATGCAATCAATGTTCCTAGAAGTTGATCAAAATCCAAGGTTTTTAGATCATTAAGTTCTTCTATAGTAGAGACCTTCGGGTTAAACCTATCTGGTAGAGATCTCAAAATTTTCTGAACTAAAGAAGGTTCCTCAATTTTTTCACCAAGTGCTTTCATTGCATTTACCAGTTCTTCAACTCTTAGAAAGTATTTTCCAATAGTTTCATCTTCTTTCATCTCTAGTTGTTCAAACTGTACTCTGTAGATTTGAATCTTGGTGTCCTTTACCTTCTCATTACCTTCATAACTGCTAATGAGTTTGTCGCACATTTCTTTGGCAGTTCCTAGGTGCATAAATTTTATGAATTTTGCTTCTGCAAGCCCACTCAAGATAGCATTCATAGCCTTAGCATTGAAGATAAATTCTAGCTTGTCATCCTTATTAGCTAGTACAACTGGCTTTACAAAACCAGTATCTACCACATCCCAGACATCTGCACCTAAATCCATTATGTAGGTTCTCATTCTAACTTTCCAGAAGGCAAAGTTTGTTCCATTGAACAAAGGGGTCTTATTGGTTGAATTTCCTTCATGGCTTGACATGTTTAATCTCTAGGATCTACTCTTAGATAAAAGGGGCCGGCTTTGATACCAATTGTTGGACAACTAAGAGGGGGGGAGTGAATCAGTTGTTACTGTGCTTAAACAATTATGTTTATTTTAAACTCTTTATAGAGCATTCAATGGCAATCACAATAATGCAAATAAGTAAGAAATAAAACATTCAACATCATTCCCACATATGAGATACACAGAGACAATTATTTCCCGAGGAAACCCATAAAGGGTAAAAACCTCTTCTTCTTTATATGATAAGTAATCTTTACATTCTGTACATTATCATACTTATGACCACCAACTCATAATAAGGCTACAACCTCTGTTTTGCAAGCTGCTACTTGCTGAGAGAACCAACTCTCTTGTTTCTCTAGCACCCACTAGAAGGAAGCACTGACTCCCTAGTTTCTCTAGCACCCACTAGAAGGAAGCACCAACTCCCTCGTTTCTCTAGCACCCACTATAAGGAAGCAACAACTCCCTAAGTGTTCCAGAACCAACTAGATGGAAGCACCAACTTCCAGTCACACAGGCACCAACCTGTATAACAAAGAACAACAGTTCTCTCTTGCACCACCCTGCCACCCTGGTTTCTCTGGCTGCAACCAGATGGAAGCTACAAATCCCTATGTTCAAGCACCCACTTGAACCTCTGAGTACAATAGTCCTCCCTAGCACCTCCCTACCACCCTGAAATATAAATATTTTCTACTGAGACTTATTACAGTGATATAATGTTCATCAATGGCTTACCAGTCTCATCACTATTTTGCTACACTGCTCTACTCTCCTGTATCGGTGTTTCTCTGCCTGCATATTCTTGCGCTTTCTGGTCTTCTGCTCTTCTCTACAAGTGCACCTCAGCCTTCTTTTACTGTCTCAGCTATGTATCTCTGTTCTTTGCTTCTGCTACACTTTATTCTCTTCATCTTCTCTTGATTCTTTGGATTATGCCTCTTCTGTGTATTTCAGCTCCTATCCACAGCATGCCATTTCCCCGTGTGTGATTCCTCCACACCGCCACACCCTCTCTTCTTTGTTTTTCATTCTTATAGTCTCTGTGCACCTTGTGCATACCATATGCGCAGTGCTTCTGCATGATCTTCATGTCGAGTGCTCTGCCTGATCATCATTGCAACTCTTCAGCTTCTCTGGCCGTTAAACCCATGTGTCCATCATCACTGGGTGTTATGCTGAGATTCCTTATCCTGTCTAGTAGTCGAGACTCTTCATATTCTCTGTCACAGTCAAGATCATCCTCTCTATTGCATTTACAGGCTTCAATGCTCTTCCATCTGTCAATCGCCTCCTGAACAGTCTTCATTCTCTGGCGATCATCCTGAAGTCTCTTCCAGTCCTCTAGTAGAAACAATCAGTCGTTTCTAGCAGTTACACTGTGAACCTCAAAAAACCACATCAGTAACTGAATCGCCATTGATCGATTAACTGTGAAGAGAAACATTATCCCTTCGATCATATTCCTAAATAACCTGCACCGTTGGATTATAACTGATGGGTCTCGCGCTTATTTCGCCATTTCCCAATTCGACATTTCGGCATTTCAGCATTCCTATGGTGAGGCATCTCATCTCTCCAAGTTGCGATCTCTAAAATGGAGATTAGCTTCGTGCTACCTCCTCCCTTGAGCCTTCATCGATGTGACCATAGGTTATGACCAGGGGCCAATTCTAAACATGCATTTTGCATTTCACGTTTTGGGGATTCTGTGATGAGTCGTCTCGACTCTCCATGTCCCAACCTCTGAAATGGAGCTTGTCTCTTCGAGCTCTTCTCTACATCTCTTCGATGATGTGACCACTGGCGGTGACCAAGTGCTTATCCATACATCGCTTTCACAATTTCTCATTTCGGCACTTCGGGACTCCTGTGATGAAGAGTCTCGACTCTTGACTCCTCCAACTCTCGTTATCTGAAACTCCGGTCGATGTGCCTGTTTCGGGATTTTTGGCGTTTCTCATTTCGGCACTTCGGGACTCCTGTGATGAAGAGTCTCAACTCTTGACTCCTCCAACTCCCGATATCCGAAACTTCGGTTGATGTGTCTGTTTCAGGATTTTCGGCTTTTTTCATTTCGGCACTTCAGGACTCCTGTGATGAAGAGTCTTGACTCTTGACTCCTCCAACTCCCAGTATCCGAAACTCTGGTTGATGTGCCTGTTTTGGGATTTTTGGCATTTCACATTTCGGCACTTCGGAACTCCTGTGATGAAGAGTATCGCCTCTTGACTCCTCCAACTCCCAGTATCCGGAACTCCAAAATGGAGTCTTTGTTTCTTATACCCGAAATGGAATTTTATCTTCTTATCTTGCTATGCGATCATCGTTGTGCTGCTGGTCATGATCTTTGCCATCAATGACGAACATGCATACTCTGCACTCTGCATGCACCTCTGCACTATCTCTTCTGGTCTTCATGAGCTTTCTCTGCTGCGTCTTCCCAAAATACTTCTGGTGCCCGCCTGGCACATTATACCTGTACTCAAGCCATCATCACTGTTGTACTTGCCATCAATGACAAGCATACGTTGCCTGTAAAACATGCCAACATATCTCAACTGGGTAATTTCAAGAACTCTTAGCTACTCTAGAAGTTTTCACAACAACCTTAACAAGGCTCTTGAACCATTTCCTTAATCAGAAAATACACTACAGGATTATAGCCCATTTTACAGGCACACATGCCACATTTCCAACATAAACACAACCCAATAATGGATGCCTTCAATCACATCATGGCTGGTTCTCTTCCTGACAATCAACTCATCTCTTTCTGCCCAAAAGATGTTTGTAAAACTATCCTATTTTCCCATACAGATTTCCTTCTTCTCCCTTTCTTGCTTGAGTTTCACTCTTCCCAAATATGATTGTACTCATGCCCATGCTTTCAATAAATTTTGGGATGACTTCCTCACCCAACCTATTACATAAATTCAATGACCGACTTTGAGGACACTCAATCAAAAAATAGAAGGTTATACACATTGATAATAAAATTCAAGAATGTGGGTTTGGATCAATACCCATGAATAAAACCCCCTTTAGACCCCTCTCTTGTGGAATCATAGACCCCCATCGTTAATATTCCTCTTGTATTGCAGCCAATGATTATTACTTTTATTAATAATTTCAATGTACATAATACATAATTCAACCCTCACACATATTAATCAATACGTGATTGTTTCCCCAACATATCAGCTCACTAGCCTAAATGATAGTCACACAATTACATTATAATTTGTGGGATTAAAAATGGGGATTAAGAGAGTTAGTCTTTCATCTCAAATTTTCCTCAGTCCATCAGGATGTACCAATTGTTTATCAGGTTGGCATAGGTAACCATGAATCTCACTACTAGGAACTCAAGGGAACTCGTTGCTAGGAAAAACTACTAGGAAACAAAAAAACAACAATCTTGCTGATCTAGTGCAACTCACACATAGGAGTTCACTCTTCATGCTTGATAACCTGGTTCTTCTGCAAGATTGGAAACTTGCTTCTTCTACAAGATTGACAACTTGCTTCTTCACAAGCCTAGTTTATGTCTTCATTCTCCAGTTGTTCTGATAGTAGCCATTCAAAAAATCATAGATGATTTTAGGGGCTAAATTTCACCAATGGGATAATTTTCCATGGTTTTTCCCAAAAAAATATTAGCCAATTTCCATTTTTTATAAAAATGATTTTCCCACATTCCATAGAATAAAATTAGTTTACCTTAAAAATCACAAAAGATTTATAGAAACTATATAAAATCCTTAGAAATTTGAATATTTTTACAAAACTATCGCCAAACATTTTACATTTTGCATATTAAGGGCTAGTAAGATTAGCCCATGTTTCTATATTTTGATATAAATTTCCATCCTTAAAATTATTCCTACAAAAACTATACCCGTTATATCCATTATCACATAAAAATTATTTTATTCACAGGAGTTTTCAACACCAAAATATAAACATTTATTCAAAATAATTTTGCGATCATAAACTAATAGTCATCTATATGGCTATCTTGTGCTTCACAAAGCTCCCATGGGAATGAATTCCGCTCATTGTTATTCTCTGACACACCCACATGATCCCAATCACCATGCTATATGCATTATTAAGTTTCTTCTTCCTTTCTATACTCACCCTCTAGGATCATGCATCCCCTTCTCTATTGCACAGTCCCTCAAGCGATCCATCTTGCTAAGGATTTCACATGCAAGGAGAGCACCGACTTACTACCAAACTCTCACTGGTAATTTGTAACCTATGGAAATCATATGGTTCCAATGTCCTAACAATATCCTTCTTCTTGATATTATTATATTCAATAGACATTATCTCATCCGCATCACACATATACAGTCATCATAAGATATCAACATAACAACATTCAATTATTAATTTTTAAAATTTTGTTTTATATAGGAAAACAAAATTTCCCAAGGATAAGTTTTATTCTCATTATGTTTGGATCTTGTAGTTGTAGATATCAGTCTTCCTTACGGGATTATACCATTTCCATATCCAATACCACTCTACTTGCAATTTTCTCAACTTTCATGCAACCAAACAAATTGTTAGTATTCATGCACATTATCTTTTCATTGCACATTTATAATAGCTTGTGAAGTGACTTCAAAATTGTATCTTACCAACAATTCAATCATTTCCAACTATGATTCATATAAATGGGATTCAACTATTAATCATATTAGCCAGAATGAAACTATATAGTGAGAAATTCCTATACATTTCTCATCCTGACAATTTAGTGTAAGATGTGACCAAGGGTCTATCTAAATGATTTTCTACTTCTTTTTTCAAGAAAATTGAATTCAATTTTTCACCACTCCAGGGCTCCTCTAAATATTTTGTATGAAAACAAATCATTACCTTATCCTTAATGTGTTTCATTATTGACCATCATCATAAATTGTATTAGGTGACTTTGTGATTAGGTAGGCCATGTATCATCTTTTGTGTGAAAATACTATGTATTTCATTTCTATGAGAATATAACTATTAGGATAAATTTATCCAATTGGGGATAGAAAATATTTCAAGACTCTTTATGAATAAGCTAACACAATGTTGTAATGGAAAATTTATGGAGGGTTTCTCAAAGAGAATATCTTTCATTATTCATATTTTACTTGAATCATTGAGATGATTTTTAATACAACCTATTCACTTGACACATGGGGAAAAATTAAAATACATATAATCTATAGTTTAACTCCATTTCCTTTCCCCTATTTCATGTCATTGTGTTGTTAGTTTTATCGATTAAATTAATAAAGTTGTTTTTGACTTACAAATGAATAAACTTAAGGTTGTTTTTTTGTGAAGCCCAATAAGATATCATAAATGGAGTCTTTCATTAATTAGAGTTCAGTAAGAACATACCAATTAGGAAAACGTTAACTAGTTGGGGATATAAACTCTTTCAAGACTTATATTCAAAATGAATTGTAGTCAACATTAAGATGAAGAGATCTACAACATTCCATCCATAGATAGATGGGAAGACATAAGTAGTCAACATGAATTTGGTGCAACTTTTGACGGGTTATAATTAGAAGCATATGAATATCTAGGATGAAAAATTTGATCTATATACAACACTATTATAATAGAGCAGTCCACACTTCTACTGGTAAGTCACCTTTTGAAACTTGCTTTGGATATTTTTCAACTTCACCCTTGGATATCTTATATGGATAGCAAGGAGGAGTGAGGGAGGGCCCCATATGTGTGAGTAACAGGGGTCGACATGGCATTCTCTCATACAATGGTGGTAAACACAATAGGGCCTCAGAGGAGGAGGATGATTCTATAGTAGTTGTTCAGACCATAGTGCCAAAAGGTAATTCCATAGTTAGTTCCCATTCCTTTGTATGTGCATTTTATAATTCAAGAAAAGAGAGAAACACATAGGCCTCACCTCCTAGTCAGGTTTTCTCCCATATTGGGTTTCCCAAGACAAATCTTATGTTCATTTGTGCGGATGGTGTGTATTTATGCATTTTCTTTTATTTTTATATTTCAGTTATTTATTAAATTCAATCCATAAGCCATAGATAATAAATCTAGGATCTAAGGAAATAAACTGCATAAGCCTAAGATTTCAGAATATTATACAATCTTTTGTGATGAACTGTTCCAGTGGAATATCCACAACAATTTATAGATCACTTATGTTTCCCATGTGGAGCTCTTAATTCCAAGAATTTGTTTATTTTTGCATGCTCTCCATTGTTACTACTATAGTACTGATTTGATGGGATATTCCTTTCTACAACTACACGGGGTCGTGTAACTAGTGGTGAAGTTGAATGGAGGGGCACATTAGACAAAGAACATAATTTCTCAATAGAGAATAATAAATACACACAGTAGTACATACAACATAGTTTAAATTTCATAGATGTCCCATTACTTCCTCCTTCAAACTAATGTATCCTTTGTTTGTTTGTTTGTTCATTCTGACTTATAGATCTTTATATACGTTTTTACGTACATAATGGATTATTAATTGTGGGAATTGGTATACCACTAGAAAATTTCATGTAGAAATAGAATATTGATGATGGATAAAGGACCATGTGTTGGAGATCACTAATACATACTCGAAATTCAAATATCCAATGTTTATGAAATAATTATGAACATTTTCTACATGAATCTATAAATATCACATCTTCTTACCAACCTTCACATATGTAAGTTCATTTTGTACTCCAAATTGAATCTAGAATTCTTGAACATCACTTAATGATTTGAATAGTTTTATAGCATCACCATTTAAAAACAAAGTTATTGGAGAGTTGTAGCCTTGATTCCATTTTTTATTTTATGTTTTTGGAAAATGACAATCCTTGTTGAACAAATTTTCTCACCATTGCATTAGATTGTAGTTTTTGTATTTGGCTAGCAATTGTTACCTAGAAATCTATGAGAATGGAAACTTTTACATGCATGTGAGAGTGATTTTTTGGGAATCACATTTTTCCATTATTGCGAGAGAGGAAAATTTCAAATGAATGTGAGATATTTTTTAGAGAATCACACATTTGTGTTGCAAATTACGATGAATTTTTTTTTTAAATGCATTACATATTTATCAAAAAATATTTATTTATTTTTTCTCTCTTTTTTTATTTTAATGAGTTTTTTAAGTGTAATATAAAAATTATGTGCTCATATTCGTTAAACTATTTACATACCTAATCTATGTTGATATTTTTTAAGCATCATTCAAATATGAATTGTTGGCCCTTGGTTATGGAAGGAAGCGAAGAACAAGGAAGAAAAGGTGAAAAGCGAGCTTCGCGGAAGACACAGTGATTGTCACTAGGTCAAAGTGAGCAAAAGAGCAGAAAAGATGGAGCGAAGTACGGAAATGCAAGCCATTGGATGAGGAGATCGAGGATGACAGATAATAAAGGAAGAAGGATCGAGGACAACTCAGAAAGAGGGAAAAGCCACCGTTAGCACCGCATGAGAAGGAAGGGAAGACAGGATGGTGAAGCCCAGAAAAAGCGGGTCAAGTTGACCTAGGGTTTTAGACACCTAGGGTTTTGGTATCTAGGGTTTTGGCACCTAGGTTTCGGCCTAGGGATGTCGGTGAATGATTGTAATGTATAAATAGAGGTCTAAAGGGCCTAGTTTGGGTTGGTAATTCTAGGTTGGTAGGGTACTGTTGTCGCTCTAGATCTATTTTTGTGGTGAGATATTATTGTATTGAGAGAGGGAAGTGATGAGAGAGAGAGCCTTTTGGTATTGTACGATATTCAACTATGTGCAAAGGTCAGGTCTTGCAGGTGGGTGCACAGGAAGGGGAGAGAAAGAGAGATGAAGAAAGAAGATCTGTGAGCTGAGAATGCAGACAAGAACTGTATGCCTTACCTTAATAAATCATAATCACAGTTCTGTGAACGTATCCCCAGAGAGAGGGTGAACCACGTACATCATGTGTTGTGTGTGTGGTTGATTCTTTGATCTCTGTCATTGTTGTATTGTTATTTTCATTGTTGTATTAGATTAGATCTATAACTGTGCAGGGTAGATCTAGCTTGATAAGTGATAGATGCATGTTGCGTTGCTGTTGTATTAGATCCACTTGATTTTCCCCTGGTTGTAGACATCTATGTCTTACAACCCCCTCATAGTTGCTTTGGGTGAGACTGCATCTGCTTCACAAGTGTTGCCGAAAGGGCTAGCAGCTAGGGCTTGTTGGTGTGCTCTTGGAGCTGAACCCTGGGTATGCCCCTGTGCCAAAAAATGGTTTTGTTGATGGGACAAGAATCTTCTTGAGGTAATGTCAAGGTGGTTCCCATCGAAGACAGAAACTCAAAAGTAGATAGAGGATCAAGAAAAGGACTTCACTGAAGCCCAGAACAAGAACCCTAATCTTATTTTAGAGGACTGGTTGGAGAAGTACATTTTTATGGATATACACAAGATATTCTTTGGGGGAATCCATCAGGAGCTATATGAGTGGCTATCTAGATTAGTCGATACCCAGTTCGAGATCTGATCTAGACTTCCTATGGTTTGGACGTCGGAGTTGATCAAGAAGGTCAAGGAAGCTGATAACACCGTATCACGAGCAGTAGATCACTGGTTTGATAGTACCATTGGAGGGTATATCACCGAGTTTGTTGTTGATAGAGTAGAGTCATACAACCAAGATGAAAGATATTTCTTTAAAGGACCCAGAGGGAAATTTTTGCACTTTCTGAAGTTGAGAACCAAGATGTTGTTGCATGAGAAGAACATCTTGAAGATACAATAGATTGGCTGGATTTGAAAAGGCTAATGTTCAAGAATTTGAAAAGTGGCAACGACACAGAAGCTGGACATATGCACAGTGGAAGAGTATTCATAGGGGTTCACTTTGAGAACCTGTTTAAGAAAAACTATGGGGAAGAGGGTTTCTACAGTGGAGAAGAAGCAGATCTGATGGACAAAGAACACTCAGAATCCGCCGAAACAGAGGAAGGATGAGTTGAAGAGATTCGACGAAGAGAACCTGACATCTTAGGGACCGCACAAACCATTGAAGTAAGTACTATTATCCTTCTTTTTGATTCAACATTAAATAACCAGAGTAATCCCAACCACCAGAGCGTCCAGAGCACTGTCCATAGTAGCCCACCACATATTCAATAAGGAGCCCTAGGAAGATCTATGGAAGATGAGATGAGACTTCCTATATTTAGGGGAGATGGATCTGAAGATACTGATCAACATTAGGTTTTGTGCGAAGCCGTATGGAATATTAAAAATGTCACCGATGAAGCTGTTAAAAGGACCTAGTTCAGCACTACCCTAAGGGATCGCACACTGAGCTGGTACATGAAGCTTGTCCAAGAAATTGTGCAGCCTAAGCCACTGGGAGAGATCAAGAATGTGCTGATTGCAGAGTTCAAGAAACCTAAGTCAGAGTCTCAATGTATTACAAAACTGAAGAAGATGAACTAGAAAGTAGCTGAGCCTATTTGGGAGTTCGATCAAAGATTCAAGACATTAACAGGCCGATTGACTTTTCAGATCCCATATGAACAGAATAAAGAATGGTTCATCGTTTCCCTGTTACCACACATTAGAGTTCCTTTGATGTAGCAGAAGATCACTTCGTAGGATGAGGCGTTGGAGATCGCTATGAAACTTGAATCAACCCCTATGGGAGAATCCATCTCAGGTATGAGCCAGATCTTGAGTCAGCTAACTAGTTTTTCTCTACAAGTCGAAGATATGAAGAAAGACAAGGGGAAGGACAACGATACGATATCTGGTGTGTAAGATGCAGATCAGAAGGCCATGATAAGGAACACTATCCTTTATTCCATGAATATTTGGCCTCAGGAGCATCGAGCCCCTTGAAGCAAGTCAACCTGCCCTGGTGCGAAGTATGCAGAAATAGGCACCACACAGGTGAGTGCTATTACATGTAGAAGTATGTCCAAACACCTACAAATTTATATTGTACATTTTGTAAGTCTGTAGGACATGATGATAGAGATTGTAGAGATTATGATCTCATGCATGAAATATTGATATATATATATATAAGATCCAAGGTGAAGTACATCAAGAAGGAAATATTACGCAGTACAACTCTCCTGGGAGAGGAAACTTCAATCCTCACGGTGGATTTAGAAGAAGAGTATGAGGAGGAGGAATGAGTCAAGGCCGAGGACAGATCATCTGTTACAACTGCTCACAACCAGGACACCTTGCAAGGGATTTTCAGAACCCTTGTACCACTTGTAGCTACTACAACTCATTTGATCATGTTATAGAAAATGTCTTGTGCTGCTTGCTAAGCTTCAGGAAAAATGAGGACCTCAACAGAACCCACAAGTGCAACTGATATATGCTGAACCTCGCGGAGGAGACCCTAGAGTCGTTGTCATAACAAGAGGAGGTGCTGCTAGAAGAGAGGATAGAATGACTCAAGGAAAGATTGCAGAAGACTCATGTATCAAGAAGGCCATAGAGAAGACCCAAGACTTTAATGCAAAGAAATAAAGACAAATATTTGAGGAAGCAAGACAATTAAAATTCAAAGCAGATCAAGGTTCGTCATCAAAAACATAGCTAGAAATAAGTGACTATGGAATGTCGCACGCATTTGATCAGTCTGCTTCACCAAGAGAAGGAAAATAGGTAAGCAAGCTCATGGACTTTTTATACACTTGTATTAAGTTAATTCAGGACAAGAACGCTGTAAAAGAGCTACATAACTTAATCAGACAGTATGAACTAGGAAAGACAGAACCCTTACTGAATAGGGCAGTACACCAAATTGGTCAGAAGAGAAGAACAAATAAGGAATTACATTTGAATGCTCAAATAGGAGAGTATGAGATAGACTATGTAGTCCTTGACTTAGGGTCAGAGGTCAATGTCATGACGAAGCAAACTTGGGCACAGAAGGGAAAACCGAAGTTGATCTATTCCCCTATCAGGCTTAATATGACTAATCAACAAGCTATCAGCCTATTTGGATGATTGGAGCATGTCCCTATGGACATCGATGGAGTAAGAACGTTTACAGATTTTGAGGTAATTGAAATAATTGACAATAGTTGTCCTTACCCTGCGCTGTTAGGAATTGATTGGGCCTTTGATAACTCTACTGTTGTTGAATTAAAGAAGAGACACATGAATTTTGAAAAGGATGGCCTTAGGGTCATCACACCTTTAGATCCAGATGAAGGTCAATGATACATAGAGCCCATCAGAGAAGAAGACTACGCATATGCACTAGAAAACATATACAACCAGACAACCAGACAACATGATTACATCAACCCTACAGCCGATGGGAATCTGATATGGTGAAATGACAGCACGTGTTCATTATATTCAGAAGAAGCGTTGGAAAACTGGCAGAACCAGATGTACGAAGTATCCAGCAGAATATGTGCTAGATTAACCAGAGAAGTCTGCTGGATCAACACAACAGTAAGTAACTTACCCACCTTTGATGGTATGAACCCTTTAGAATCCTTCCTATCATATTTTGAAGAAAATGTACCAACACAATAGAGGTTGTTGGAAATGGATGAGGCCCTGAAAGCCACACCAGCAAGATGGTGTAGGACACACAAAAGTAATATTACAGACTGGGCACAATGTCAAACATTGATAACAGTGCGGTTCTTGGCATAAGAAATTGGTTGTGAAGTAAGGTATACTGGTCAAATTTTCCCAAAAGACCATGTGCGAAGATGTGAGGAGGGCTGAAACGACATCCCTCGAGAACAATGGGTACACAGATTCATTAACATGCTGAATACAACCCCTATCAACTGGTACCTTCAAGCAGAGTTGCGCCTCATCACTGTGGACTGGGAAGGTATGATTCAGAATTTTATAACCACCTTTTTATTTGAAAGTGAATATCCTTCAGTAACCTAAGCATTACATATTGTGAGAAAGAAGGTATTCGAGGAGGCATATAACCTCCCTATGGAACAAGAAGAGGACGAATGGACTGCGCCTCTCCAGAAATTGCAGAGTTGCTACAACATCAATGCTGCTGATGATGATGATCCCAGGAAGGTGAACATCGCAGAAACAGAAGGCCAAATAAATGTGGAATGACCAGGAGTGGAGCTACCATTTATTGGTCAGCCAATCAAGATTAAAAAATTCAATATTGGGATGGAGGAGACACCAAAGCTTGCCAATGTCAGAGATTATTGGGATGCTGCTACCATTGACAAGATTACAAAGTTGTTGCACAAATATCAGGACTTGTTTTCGACCAATTTCACTGATATGAAAGGTATCAAAGGTCCTATGGGAGAGATGAGGATCCCTTTGAAACCACGTGTGAATCCAGTCAAGCAAAGAACCTGCAAATTGAACCCAAAATATAAGGAAAAAGTGAAGATTGAGCTCGACAGAATGCTGGAAGAAGGGATTATAGAACCTGTCGAAGAGTCGGAGTGGATTAGCCCTATGGTGGTACAAGACAAGAAGACAAGTGAGATCAGGATCTACGTAGATCTTTGGAAGTTGAATGATGCTTGTTTGCATGACCCTTTCCCTACACCATTCATTGATGAAGTACTAGATAAGGTGTGAGGCTAGGAGGTATATTCTTTTACAGATGGATTTTCAGGATACCATCAGATCTAGATTGCCGAGGAGGATCGCCACAAGACCACGTTTGCCACAGAATGGGGATCCTACCAATATACAGTGATGCCATTTGGACTGAAGAATTCCCCAGCCATCTTTTCCAGGGTGGTGGTAGAAGCCTTCAAAGAGTTCTTGCATAAAATTTTAGAAGCATATTTTGATGACTGGACTATGTTTAGTTTGTTAAAAAACCATATTGAATGTCTAAGGCTAATATTGTATAAATGCAGGCAGTGTCAAATTGCTTTAAATCTGAATAAGTGAATCTTCTTCTCACCATTTGGAGTACTATTAGGACATATTGTATGCAAGTAGGGGTTGTTGGTTGACCCATAAAAAATTGCAATTATCGTTGATTTTCCACCTCCTACTTCGGTCAAACAACTGCCCACTGCACTGGGATATACTAGATATTACAAAAAATTCATTAAAGGATATGCCCAAATTACAGCATCGATGGAGAAGATGTTGAAGAAAGACTGTCAATTTAGCTGGACAGAAGAATGCCAACAGAGCTTCGACACATTGAAACAAAAGATGGTTACTGCACCTATTCTGGTTTTTCTAGATTGGAGCAAAGAATTTCATGTGCACGTCGATGCGTCTTCTATTGCATTAGGAGCAGTACTGGCACAACCTGGAGAAGGGGATATCGCCCATCCATTAGATTTTGCTAGTAGGAAGCTATCTACAGCTGAAATGAATTACACCACTAATGAAAGAGAAGGACTAGCCATGGTGTATGCATTGCAAAAATTCCACCACTACTTGTTGGGAGGACACATTAAAATGTTCACAGATCACTCCGCACTGAAGTACCTAGTCAACAAGCTAGTGTTGGGGGGAGGAATATGCATATGGATTCTGCTGTTTCAAGAATATGATTTTGAAATCATAGTTAAGCCAGGAAGAATGAACAAGGGCCCTGACCACTTGTCGAGGTTGGAACATGGCGAAGAACCCACCAGTTTGGAGGATACACTGCCGGATGCACAACTGCTTTCCATTAGAAATAATGATGACCACTTCGCAGACATAGTCCAGTTCCTGTCAACATGAACGACACCTATTGAGTACACAATTCCCCAGACGAAACAATTAGTGGTGTGCGCTACATACTTTTCAATTATATCCAGCCAGTTATACAAAATGGGACCCGATGAGATACTAAGGAGGTGTGTTATGGAGATAGAGTGACCACTGATCCTTGCAGAATCTCACGAAGGCATCACAGGAGGAAATTATGCAGGGAAAGCAACTGCGCAGAAGGTTCTTAGAGCTGGCCTTTGGTGGCCTACCTTACACAGATATGCTAAAGATTATGCCAGAGCCTGTGATGTATGCCAGAGATTTGGGAAACCATCCAGAAGGGATGAAATACCATTAGCACCACATATGACCCTACAAGCATTCAAAAAGTGTGCCATTGACTTCGTGGGACCTATAAACCCACCCGAGAAGTGTTTATGGGGCCTAAATCCCCTGATTCAATAGCAGGAACCAAACCTGCCACTGAGGCCCAATTAGACTTTGCAACGTTTGGAGTGGAATGGTTCTCCAGATCTTGCGATCTGGCCAAATTTTCGATGGGCTTTGTGTTTTCTGGTGAAGGCTCTTCCTTCTATTAGGACAATTCCTTTTCTGTATTTCTCTTGGGTGGGGCTGATATGAGAGAGGCAAGCCAATATAAACCAACTTGACAAATAACAGGACAAAGGTTTTAACTAGAGGGAAGAGGTTGAGCTTGGGATAACCCGCTGCTTAAACATGCAAACAATGATTCTATGTCGCAGGGCCTAGTACTAATACATTAACCAAATGAGCATCCAATTACAGTCTGATAAAGAAAAAAAAGAACTAATTTAACAGAAGAAAACACATAAGTAATCAAGATCATGGTAAACAAAATAATTCATCTACCATAACATTCATTACATAACAACAAAACGATTTATTCTCATCATTAAAGCAAAGAACATCAAGACATTGCACCAGATAACTTGACAACAAAATTAATTGCTCTTACTCATTTAGTGCATCATTCATGGAACAGAAAATGAAGTAATTCTTACTCATTTAGTGCATCATTCATGGAACAGAAAATGGGAACCTGTGTTGTTCCATAGGGGCAGCATATGCTCCTCTGATGTCTACTATATGTGCCGAATATTTTACCAAACTGGAGTTCAAAAATTGTAGCATGGCTCGAGCTCGGATCGAATGACCTGCAAATTGTTTCACTTGTCCTGGCATTGCATCGGTGACTTTCACGCACCCTTCGATCCAGAGCGAGTCTTGTTTGGTGTGTATCTCGAACATGTCGCTTGGGTCGAGAAACTGATCGGGAGCGCTGCTCTCGGAGAAACCAAAATCCTTCATTGTATCGGTGATCCAGCTACGATGTTCCTTTTGAGTCTTTTGGTGAGGCCACCGGGTAAGCTTCGTTCGGATAATCGGGGAATATTCTTTCCTATAATCAAGACAAAAAATGTTTAATGATCCGAGCAACATGTGATAAGACATAAATAAATATGATAACACTAATACGTACCTGTGTAGCACGCTAATCTCAGTCATTTAATACTTACTTGATCTCTGTCGCTCCTTGGAATGACCCGTGATGACCTAGCCAAAGCCGTTGCTCCTTTTGATTAAGATGAATCATGTTAGTGTGTCATGAAGTGGAAAATCAAGTACGGGATTCGTGTACGACTTAAATCGTCATAGTGATTTTTTGACCTTTGGTGCTGAAAAGATACATTGAAGGTGAGCATGTGTGCGCATACTACCCATAAGGTTGGATGCCATAAAAGGAAAGCCGTTAAATGCCTCCAGAAAACGTATTACCAAGCGTGTAAAGCATCATTCGTTAAATAGCGGGGGGCCTGGAAAAAGATCAGAAGGAATGTACCAGACGTTCTCTGTAACTTCAATCGACGACGATTACATGCTCTAGATTGCATCCGTCAAATAGATGTGGTGCATCGAGTCCTTAAACACCATGTCACAACACGTGAGTGCGGTACAGAAATGATATGATTTTCTCCTTCATCTTTTCTATAAATTTCGGGAGTTCTGTGGGAAATCCTATGCTTACGCCGAGCTTATATTCTCTGGAATTTCGGTTTGGAAATTTTATCTTGGTGAAGTTCTGCGTGGGCATCCTTCGCCACCCGTGGACGAGTGGGCTGCTACACTAATGTGAAATGGGATCTTCTATGGACATGGAACGAGGTCCACAGGGTATTCCTAGTGCTAGGTGTGAACCCCAACATGCCTGGGATTCCTTTGGGTCAGATTCTCATATTTTTGAAATCCCAATAGGAGGTGGAGGTTTTGGCTTAGAAATGGTGTCAGCATCCTCAACAGAGATTGAAGCTGAAAAGGGTGTGTTTGAGGAAGGTACACTTGTAAACGCACCTTCTCAAGAGCCGAAACCGTGGAGAAAAGGGAGGCCTAGAAAGGATACAACCAGAAGGGAGGAGACCTGCCTTTCGACTGAGATGAGTGGATGTCCAGCTGTCGAGGAGCTTGTGGAACTTCCTCGCTTGTCAGAGCTAGTTGGGATTATCAACAGAGGATACGTGAGCTGAAAGGGAAGGGGAAGAGCACTGGGTCCTTGCATAGAGAGTTTCGTTCAATAGTTAGAGCGGGCTAAAATTGTGATAGCCAAGCTCTACCAAGAAAATAGTACGGCATCAGTTGGCGGCAAAAGATCAGGGGACAACATCATTGCAGGGTCTTGCAGAGAGCATGGTTTGGCTTCAGAGGTGACTACGGAAAGCCCAAGATACAACTATGCAACTATGCGAGGCACAACGTGCGGCGAAAGAGAGGGACACAGTGCCAGGTGCCAGCAATGACCTGTGGAAAAGTTCGTATGTGAGAAAGACATGATGTGTAATTCTGCACCTTACATCCTCTTGGGTGTTGCTTTGGACAAAATTTCCCCTTTTGTTCTTTCGTTGTAAAGGTATTCTTGTTTTTGCGGTTACTGGGCCGGTTGGTCGCAATGTGGCTTAGTTGTATGTAATTTGAACTTGGCGGAAACCTTTAATATTAAATATTGGAAGTATTTTGAATGTATTAATATTTCTTATGGCCAGTTAATCCATGTTCCTTATCACAAATTATTAGTTCATGCACATTATTAAATATTGCAATCGTTACTGTTGTACCAAGGTTTTGTTAATAAGTTTCTTCTTGTGAGATGTCTGATTTTAATTGATGTTAATGCGGCGTTATAAACCCTGGGCCATAAAACTAATTAATTATATAAAAAACAAACATCCGATGGTAGGTAAGCATCTTACTCGGGACTTCTCTCATGTCAACGTATCGAGGTTCAAAGGTCGGCAATGACACTCTTACCTTTGCGCGACACTTACTATCACGTGTTTCTACCCAAAACTGAATGAATCGGTCTTCGGAAAAAACCCTTCCCAAGGTTTTTTCATAGAAAATAAACATTTCATCAGCCGACACCGATGAGGGTCGGTATTCGGCTACTTTGACTCTCCAAACAGTCTTTGCCACCATCATCTTCCATCGATGCCAAAATTCTCTTGTGAGTCGGGAAAAAAACTGGGTCGTCGATTCTTTGAGTAGTTGTCAAGTATTTTAGATTTAAGATGATTCCTCGTTGTATGTTCAAGTGAATTTTTAATCAATTAAAATGTGAAACATATAAGAGAATTGAAGGATCGGTTTCAAGCCGAGGCGAAAACGGTCAAAAGTAAACTACAGGGTGGTACCCAAAAGGAAATAGTTGCATAACTTTTAGGGTGTGTTGAGCACTCAACAAATGGCGATTCACTGGGCGGACGCAGAATCTCTGTTCCTCTTCCCTTTCCCTTGAGGTATTACCGAACCTTAGAGAAGATATCTCTAACACTTCTTTTATTTGTATTGACTGAATTCATTATTTTCTTCTTCTTATTTATTTATTTATTTTTTATTATTATTGAAAGTATTGTTTTAGGGCTTGACCATTTACTGGGAGGGCATCAGGTTTCCCCTCAGATTTTGCAACCGATAAGTACCTACCCCAATATTCTCAGCTACGTGGGAAGGCCCAAGCCATAGGTTCTGAAACTGGGAATGTTTCCTTTTGGGTTCATTCGCCCTATCCCACTTCAGGACTAAATCTCCTACTTCAAAGTTCTTTTCCTTAGCTTTATGTTTATCGAACCATGTTTTCACTATCTATTGATGAGCCAAGAATTTTTACTTATCCTTTTCTCTCTCTTATTCTAGCATGAGCAGAGTGTTGATCCTTTTTTGTATGGTCGACGGGGGTTCCTCATTAGAATCTTGGTCCAATTGGAGAGAGGGCAGATAAAGACCATTTGGGAGGATGGCTTCCTATCCATAGACTAGATTAAAGTATGGGGAATTTCCTATGGCTTCTTTGGGTGTGACCCTATCATCCCACGGGGCATTATGTAGTTGATTATGCTAATTTCTTTGGTTGTCCATAACTGTCTTCTTTAGTATCCTTACCAGGTTCTTGTTGGTCGATTTTGCCACACCGTTTCCTCGAGGGTAATAATTTGCAGAGTACTTGATCATGATTCCTTTGTCCAGAGAAAACTCCATCAATCGGGTATAAGAGAAGTAAGATGCATTATCAAAGACTAGAACAAAGGGGACACCAAACCTCGTGATCAAATGTTGTTCTATAAATTGGATTACTAATTTCTCATTTATGTGAGTCATAGGAGTGACCTCTGCCCATTTTGTGAAATAGTCGGTGGCAGTAAGAATGTACTTGTGTAATTTGTAAGAGCTAGGGGAAATTTCCCCTATGATATCCAACCCTCACTGCTCAAAAGGTCTAGAGACCATTACAGGCTAAAGTGGGATCACTTCCCTTGTTTCCTTGCCAACGCTCATTTGACAGGTCTTACAATTCCTAGCGTAGGTATGAGCATCTTTGAACAAAGTGGGCCAATAATAGATGACTCTCATAATTTTATGAGCGGTGTTGTTCTCTACAAAGTGTCCTCCAACGGGGCCATCATGGAGTTCCGTCAGCACCTTGTCAGCATCTACTCGTTCGAGACATCTCAATAATATCCCATCATAGTTGATCCAAAAGAGTACTGAATTTATAAGACGATACTGTGCATATTTCAATCTTAGGGCTATCCTTTCCTTAGGATTGAGGTTCTCGAGACAAGCCCCGTGATGCAAAAGATAAGTCAAATCCTTGTACCAGGAGTCTTGTGTTGGGGAGATGTATTCCACTTCATTGCACCATAGTGCCATTTCATTTTCCCATCTGGAATCTTCATTTGCTTGATCATGGGCTTCGGTTGCGAGCTTACACATACCTTGTCCTTTTACAAGTTTGGTAGGTTTTATGTCTAAATCAAATTCTTGGACTACTGCCATCCAACTCCATCTCCTTTTCCCCATTTCTTGTTGAGTGAACATGGATCAGATTGCAGGGTGCGACATAATCACCTTAGTGTGATTTTTTAGAATGTAGGATCTGAAGTATTTTACTACCTTGTAGACCGCGTAGGCCTGCTTATCTATAGCGGGATAATTAAGCTCAACTCCTTGAAGATTAGTACTCATAAAGGACATTGGGGCCTCGCTGTTTTCATCATCTTTTTGAGTCAAAACCACGGCGAGCGATTGGTCGGAGGTGAAAGTATACAGTTTAAAGTCCCTATTGAAGTCGGGACTTCGTAGCACTGGGGCTCGGGAGATGGCGGCTTTCATATTGTTGAAAGAGTCTTTTCGTTCATCATCCCACTTGAATTTGAAATCCTTGCGAATCATCTTTTGCAAGGGCTTGATGATTTCGGTGAAGTCGGGAGTGAACTTCCTCATGAAATTGATTTTCCCAAAAAAGGACGGCATGGCCTTCTTGTTATGGGGGAGCAGGAGTTGAACTATGGCCTTAATCCTTTCGGGGTCTATGTGAATCCTTGCCTGGGATATAATATGACCTAACAACTTTCCTTCCTCGACATCGAAGATAGTTTTCTTAGGGTTCAACTATATACCGTACTTCCTGCACCTCTCAAAAATCTGAGTTAAGTGTTGGATGTGTTCTTTTCTATTCCTCGAATACACTGTTATGTTGTCTAAATAAACTACCACACACTTATTGACAAGTCCCCAGAAAGCCATGTCCATGGCCCTTTAAAAGGTTTCTCCTGTGTTAATTAAGACGAAGGGTGTTGGATTATTGAGAGGGGGGGTGAATCAGTAATAATGTAATTATAATCCTTTTTCTTCAAATGTTATATCAATGTAGAATTATTATCCAATAATGAGCAGTAATAAATAAACAATCACACACATACACATTACACTAATGTTTTATGTGGAAACCCAAATCGATAGAAAACCACAGAATGATTTTTCTTATATGTCTTGAAGAATTACATTCATTGGAAGCACCAACTTCCTTTGTTTTCCAGCTGCAACTGGAAGGAGGCTTCAACCCCCTAGTTTCTCAGGCTACAACTTGAGGGAAGCTCCAACTCCCCAAATCTCCGGCTACAACCAGAAGGAGGCTACAACCCCCAATGTTCTCCGGCTACAACTGTAAGGTGGCTACAACCACCTGTCCTTGCCCCATCCTACCACCCTAAAGTAGAAGTAGAATGATGGAACCACTGTCACACTATCACTGTGAGATATACCGCTGTAAACCTGTACCAATAAATCTGAACCATGCATCAACCATGCATCAACCTGTACCTCAACCTGTAATCAACCTGTACCATAAACAAGTGCATCCAACCATGTACCAAGTATGTACCAATCATGTGTCAACTACTCATCAACTGTGACTCATCAATATGTACCAACATCATCAACTATACACCTCATGTATGTGCGCCAACTCATCAACTACTTGTATCAACCATGTAATCAACATGTACCTCAACCAAAATCCCTCATCAATTTCATCATCCAAATATGATTTGTAGCTCTGTAATAGACCTAGTGTATATGATCACATTCCTACAAACCTTCCTTAACTTTAACAGCAAGAGACTAGCATTTTCATCAAACTTTTCTTTAGTCTCACATGCCTAGTTTTGGATTAGTCAACAACCCTAACTTGAAGTAATAATAACTTTGAACCTGTAATGTATAAAGATATGAAACTGATAAAAAATGTTTTTCAGTGTGTTTTATTCAAT
>JASDQU011311575.1:497-11328 GCA_032191745.1 Picea mariana
AATCAACATGATCTCCACCTCGATTCACGGAACCCCTGCGTCCCACGACCCATGGATGGTACTCGACCCCGGTGATCATCTTCATTACGACAACGAAATGCCTTTGAGTCCGATCGAATCCGCCTATCGGGCCATTCAATCGACAACCCCTTATACCCCCTCTCTTGGTGATTTGTCTCCAGACCCTTTCCGCGTCATTTTTCCCATGGACGAGATGATTATGTCTGTCATGGAAGACACCCCCTGGAACGATGGTCATCACCGTTCCATCCTCTTCCTGAAACAACACACCATCGAGAGCTACCAACGGATCTCGACCCCGTCGACCATTTTCGTCATTTCAACCGTTCTCGAGTCCACACACGATGTGTTTTCTGAATGGAACTTAAGCAATATCTCACCCACTATTCCCCTCGACATATCCATCAAACCTGAAATTATCGAAAATGTGCATATCGGAGCTTCGTGTTCCTCTGATGAAATCGTCACCTACAAGTCACTTTTCAAGGAATTTCGTGACGTCTTCGCCTGGAGCTATGAAGAAATGTCGGGTATCGACCCCGACATTGTGATACATGAGATTAAGACATACCCAGACGCTAAACCCGTCCGGCAACGCCTTCGTCCAGTTCACCCACGTAAAGCAGCTGCTATTAAGCTTGAAGTCGAGAAACTTCTCAAAGCCGGTTTTATTTACCCGGTGGCCCTCACTGACTGGGTTTCCAATCTTGTCCCGATCGACAAGAAACAAGGCACAATCCGCGTATGCGTTGATTATGAGGATATTAACAAAGCTTGTCCTAAAGACAACTTTCCTACCCCCTTCGTCGTTCAGATTGTCGACGATTGCGCTGCAAGCGAAATCTTCTCTCTAATGGATAGTTTCTCCGGATATAATCAAATCAATATTGTTCCCGAGGATCAATACAAAACCGCTTTCATTTGTCCTTGGGGCACTTTCACCTATTGGAAACTTCCTTTCGGTCTAAAGAACGCTGACGCAACTTTTCAGCGCGCTATGTCTTATGCCTTCCATGATATCAAGCACATTGTCCAGCCATATCTTGATGACTTACCCGCTCATTCCATGCGTCGGGTCGATCATCCAATCCACCTCCAAGCCATTTTCCTCCGTTGTTGGTTTTACCATATACGCTCAAATCCTCACAAATGCATTTTCTGCATAGAGTCCGGCCAACTTCTAGGCTTTATTGTTTCACGTCAAGGGATCAGGGTAGATCCTTTAAAGGTCGAGGCGATTCTCAATCTCCCTCCTCCTTCTACACTTCCCCAGTTACAAAGTTTGCAAGGGAAAGCAAACTTTCTTTGTCATTTCATCCCGAACTACGCCGAGATAACTCTTGGATTTACGTGACTAGTCAAAAAGGGGTCTGAGTTCGTATGGGATACCATCGCAAACAAAGCCTTCGAAGCTTTGAAACTGTCACTGACACGTGCTCCGCTTCTCTTCCCCCCCTGATTACAATCGCAATTATTTCCTCTACCTCGCAGCCTCGGATTACACCATCACTATGGTTCTCGTCCAAAATGATGATTCTCATGACGAACATGTTATCTATTACTTGAGTCGAAGTCTAACGCCTACCGAAACCAAGTATTTACATGTCGAAAAACTGGCCTTGGCAGCCGTCCAAGCAGTTCAACATTTCCTGCACTATATCCTCTCTCGCAAGACCACGATAATTTCTAACTGCAACCCTATGCAACACATTCTCACATGTCAATTGCTAGGGGGCAAATACTCCAAATGGATCGTGATACTCCAGGAGTTTGACTTGGAATTCGAACGAGCTAAGTCCAAGAAGTCCTTAGTGTTTGTCGAGTTGATATGCGACTTTCCCTACTCTAAAACGGAAAATGTAGCAGCCGATTCATTACCTGATGAATCCATTTTCCTAATTAGTTCCGATGATCTTTGGTACGGCGATATCATCATATATCTCCAAACCCAAACTTTTCGGCTCAATTTGTCCAGTACTGACCGGCGTCGAATACGCTACCAAGCCCGTCAGTATATTATCCTCGGGGATACTCTTTATCGTCGTGGGATTGACTCAGTTTTTCGATGCTGCCTCGCATTCGACGAAGCTGAGAAAGTCTTAAATGACTGTCATTCTGGAGCCTGTGGTGGTCATATGTCCGGGTATGCTACTACCTAGAAGATCTTACGAGCAGGGTATTTTTGGCCTTCTTTATTTAACGATTGCATAATCGTCGTCCAAAAATGTCACGCTTGCCAAACCTATAATCATAAGATATGATCAGATCCTGCTCCTCTTCACCCTGTGGTCTCCGTTGGTCCCTTTGCGAAATGGGGTATCGATTTCATGACATGTCACCCCCACTCGACCAAGGGGCATGGATACATTATTGTAGCCGTAGATTATTTTACGAAATGGGCTGAGGCGATGCCGACATTTGACAATACTAGAAAGACCGCAGCATTAATCATTTTCAATCACATCATAGCTCATTTTGGTGTTCCTCAGGCTATCGTCACTGATTACGGTAGCCACTTTAGAAACTTCATGATGTCCGAACTCACTGAAAAGTTGGGTCTTCGCCATGAAAACTCTATGCCCTATTACCCACAAGCCAACGGCCAAGTCAACGCGATTAATAAAGTTCTCATAACCATGTTTCGACGAATGATAGGGATTCACAAAACAAGTTGGCACACAATGTTGTTTTCAGCATTGTGGGCTTACCGAACGTTCGTTAAGTCTGCTACTGGGTTTACACCTTTCTGGTTAATCTATGGTCTAGAAGCCATCCTCCCGATTGAATGTGAGATACCCTCCTTAAAACTAGATGTCGAACTCCTACCAAACACTTCTGCAAAGGAAGAACGTTTATTGCATCTCATGCGATTAGACGAAACTCGACGCGATGCTACCCTAGTCATAGAAGCCCAGAAAAAACGTGTCAAGATTCAATACGACAAACATGTCAAACCTCGCGTTTTCTCCGAGGGAGATCTGGTTCTCCTCTACGAACAAGATCGAGATATGCTAAGAGCTGGAAAATTCGAAGCCATGTGGCAAGGTCCTTATATCGTTAGACGAGTTTTGGAGAAAGAAGCTTACGAGTTAGTAGATTACGACTGTATCCCTTTGAGTGAACCCAGAAATGGATTATACTTAAAGAAGTACTATGCATAAAATCACATGTGCACGAGTACTTGTATTTTATTGTATCATACTTCTTGTGTGTTACTGTAGTATGTTTTTTTCGTTATCTGGTCTCGGCCCTTATGTTACGTTGTGTTTGGTTTCCAGATGTCGAAGTCTTCGCTACCCCACATTGGTTTCGTTGATGGCGCTAGTCGTAGTATTCAGAACCTTGCTTCTACTACGTGGATAATTTACGCCCCTACAAACGAACTTATCACTCTACGAGGTGTGTGCCTCGACCGTGCGACCAACAATATTGCAGAGTATAGTGTCATTATTGAATTGTTGATTGATGTTATCTCACTCGGTATCCGTCACTTGGTTGTGCGACTCGATTCGCAACTAGTAGTACTACAGTTAAGTAATGTCTATGCTATTCGAAGTCCTACTTTGTTACGGATATATTTGCGAATTCACCTCTTAGAACGTTATTTTGATTATATTGAGTATCAGTATATTCCTAGATGTCTAAATACATTAACTGATGCATTAGCTAACTATGTATTAAACAGACATTTGAGTCATTTATAAATCAATCACATCACAAATATCACACAACACAAGATAAGCCGGTAGAAGCCGTATGTATATATAACGATCAAAAAAAATTTTACAAAAAAGTTTTGTCCAAGGACCAAAATTTCAAAATCTGAAGCTCATAGCCCCTACAAAGTAACGTCATGGATGACGTTCACGATAACACACGACTGCCCGAGCAACCCTACGAAGCAGTCGGCCAATAGACTCTCACACGCCCACCGTATGACGTTGATAACGTCGCGGGACCTCTCCAAGAGGCATGTCTGAAATGTCTATAGTCAAACCCTCTAAGTTTTGTTCCACTGCCTCGTAATCTTCAGCGTCCCATAGTGGCACTGGAGCGGCAATGGTGCCCGGGTTATTCCCGACAATAGCATCATCTTCTTCATGCTCTCTTTCACGCCATTCAAGAACCATAGTGATAGCCAAATGCCTGCATAAGAACCATAAGAAGAAGGTCAGCAACTCTCTTCAAGCCTTGGTCATCTTGGTGATGTATTAACAATGGTGTACTCAAGTTCCCAACAAGAACTTTCTTTTGAGAAAAGTGGCATTTATCTCCTTCCAGAAAACATATTTTCAAAGTGAGTTCGCACGCTGAATATGGCCTAGGGTGTGAGAATAACCCATTCTCGCAGGCCACCTTCATCTAAGGTGCGAACTTCTCGCAGGTTGCTCTATACACAGGGTGTGAACTTGTTTTTAAGCTTGGAAAAGAGAAGAAGTCTCGAGGGTTCTAGAAGGAAATCTTCTAGAAAATGAGTTGGCATTTGTATGGTTGTCATTTTACTGGGTTCTCTGATTTGGTGGGATCATTCTCATCCATGTAACCATCTCCCCCTCTCCTATATATTAAAAGGATTCTCATGGAAAAGGTTAAGCAAGATTAATTGAAGAATTGGTGAAAGAATTGTGTGAAGAACCCTGCTTGAACAGAAGCTTGGAGACTCTAGTAGGTCTATCAAGAGGAATTGAATCTTCTTCATGCAAGTACAGAACAAGTGTGTGTTGAAACCAGGAATCACCAAAAGGAAGCTTGCGACATCAAGGCGATCGGGTTGTATCTTCTATTTTCAATTAATATGATACATCGGCATGTCATTTTCACATAAAGTCGTTCTTACTTTATTGTGTAATTCCTTGATCATGTGCATAAGTTGACGATTGAATACATTTTGCTATCTTCACTTTGGTTGGTTTGTGTTGTCTTGGACTTGACCTCACGAGAGCACCGGAGCGAAGCGGGAGCAACAGAGACCTAAGGAAGCGATACAAAGGTATGTCACTTGTTCCTCCTTACTAGCTAATTCAATGGTCGTAACTTAGGAAAAGAGTCATGTCTTGTCCTGTTTTGTTCTAGATCCAGGTGGATCTAGGGAGATCTGTTAGTGTCTGCACTTACCGATTAGTCCGATAACACATATGTAATTTGTATTTCTAATGACTAACAATACACAACTCGGTGTATAGCTCATCCCTTTATATTTATCTCTAGAGCTTAATAAAACTCCCATTAAATGTTGGGTTTCTAGAATAAAAATTATATTGGTTTTGGTGTGTGATTGAGTTATATGATCGCTTAATATGTTGATAGTTTGTTCGCTTGTATGAAATGCTACTTGTGCACTTGCTTGGATTGTTGATAAACCCAAATGAGCTGAGATATACACTCTATCATATCTTGCATCGTAGTTTTTGTTAATTCTTCACCTGGGCATATTTTCTCACTGTTGGGCAACTAAATTCACTATTGAGGTCGATTTATACTTGGGTGCACTTTTCCTCTACCCACAAACCATACTCGGTGTTTTCATGCTTGTTGGGAATTTTTCCTTTGCCCACAAGCCATTCACAACATTTTATTGCTCGTCAAGCGTTTTTTCTTTGCCTAGGTCGTCCACAGTGTTTTAATGTTGGTTGGGAAACTTTCTCTTATCCACAACCTATTCGCGACACTCTACAACCTGCTGAGATGTTTTCCTTTAAGTTGGACGCCTCCACTCCCCAATTGGTCGATTATTTACCACCTGCAATCCCTAAATTTGTGGCTATTACACTACAACCCCTTCATCATCCATATGTTATCAGCCGACTACTCATTGGATTTATTAGATATAAGCATTCCCATTCGTTTTGATTCCCAACATTAGAGAAATCAAGTGGTTGCATGTTCTATATCATGCGACAGCAAATCACACATTGTTTTGTTTGCTAACCCACATTTATGGAGTCAACTTTTGTCACTTGATCGCTGGAATAATTAAATGACATTGAATGTCAATGCTACAACACCATGAATGTTTGGTTGAGTTGTGTATGGTTTGACTCCCTCTTGTTCCATTGCTGACAATTAAAAATAGAACATTGAAATATGAACAGAGCATTGAATCAAAACTACAGGGAATCACTCAATTATCATTCCACAAAATCATCCATGTCGAGAACGAACAGGCCATAGGCCCACCATTTATGGATCATAGTAACATAGCACGTTCATCAAAGACCCTAAAGAAGCTACATGGGCAAAGTCTTGAACATGGAGAAGATGGAAAAGTTGAGAGACTTCAATACGCAGATCAAAGAAGAAAGTCAATATTGGAGGCAAAGAGTGTAGGAGCTGGAAAAAGAGTTTGTCAAGCGCCAGGAATCCTTCACCACCATGAGGGAAGAATTAGACAAGAACAAATTGCAGCTATTGCAATTGGGAGAGAAACTCACTGAGCTAAATAATTGTCAAAAGGAGAGGTGCACCGAAGTCACTGCTCATCTATATCAGGATTTGGCAGTGAAAGAAGAGGCCTTGAAGAGGCTACAAGCAGTTATCCAAGAGACCAAGCAAGGCCCTACTATTGTTGCTAAGGAAACCAACACCATGACAAAGTCTACCCTAGTAAATTCACCTTCAAGACCCTTCATCAAGAGACCTTTGGTGACTTTGAGAAGCACGCTATAGGCATTGATTCCAAGCACATGAGGTGAATGGGCTATGATGGACAAGGGCTAGGCAAGGATGACCAAGGGATTTTGATCCTCATTGTATCTCAACAAAGGCCCAAGCATGAAGGTCTAGGATTTAGTGGAAAAGAAGCTAGCACAAGCACAACTCAAACCACCTTCGTCAAGGCAAGAGGAATTGGAAAAGAAGCCATTCCCATGGAAGAAAAGGCAGTGGGAAAAGAAGTGTGTACCAAGCCACTCAAATCTACTTGTAGAGGCTGGGGGACCAAGCAACCAAGCTAGCAAGCATCAACACAAACATAAAAGATATGACAGTTTATTTCTGTTGTAAGAAAATGGGTCATAAGGCTAGTGATTGTTGGCACTCTAAAAGGCCAAGTAGCCCATGCATGAATTATTGTCAATGCAACAGATTGTCTAGACATTGAGAGGCCAAATGTTGGAGGCTTCACCGAGAACTCCATCCCAAAAACCAAATAGCCAAAAAAACTTGGAGAGCCAAGATCAAGGGGAAAGAGGAACTGATTGCACTTGCAGCCCAAGGAGCAATTGTTGTCCAACGACCTATTGTAGTAGTCAATGTCATCTCTAGTCATGAGATAGACAACATGTTTATGCCAGATATATCACTTATTCAACTCTTATCTTCTATCCTACATCAAAGGCACCCTTTCTTGGAGATTTGTCGAAGTCTACTTGATGATCAAAAAAGATTGAAGGGAGTTCATGCTTTTGGGAACCAAAACATTGCAAATGGGGAGGTGTGATCCAAATTGGATTTTTGCCAAACATATTTCGTAAATTTGTAAAACATGTAAATGTTCTTTTTTTCTGTCTTTTTGGCAAAATCAAAAGTCGAAATGGACTATTGTGATGATTGGCCTTTCGAAGGTGACCCGTTAAAAGAAATGAAGGTTGTAGTGAAGACATAAACAGGGAGGTGCAAGGAGAACTTGGGGGGACAATAGTAGAAGTGAAAACTCCAAGAGGACAACCTTCATGAAGTTTGAAGGATGGAGTGAAATAGTCTATCCACAATGAGCAAATGTGCCTCTAATCCATGGCAATCTGCAATTTGTATTGCTGGTAAGTAACAATACACAAATTCATATATAGCTCACACCTCTGTATTTATCTCTGGAGCTTAATAAAAATCCCCATTAAATGTTGTGTTTCCATAATTAAAATTTTATTGGTTTGTGTGTGATTGAGCTCTCTGCTTGCTTAATCAGTTATGGTGGTATTTATTCTTACTACCCCTCAACACTTTGAATTGATTCCAACACTACTCATGCAATTGCTTGGATTGTTGATAGACCAAATCGACCTTAGAATACACTTTGTCATATGTTGCACTGTAGTTTTTGCTAATTCATTACATGGGCCAATTTCCTCACTATTGGGTAACTTAATTCACTTGTGTGGTCAATTTATACTTGGGCCTTTTTTTCCTTTACCCACAATCCTACTCAATGTTCTCATGCTTGTTGGGTGTTTTTCCTTAGCCCACATGTTGTCCACAACATTCTATTGCTTGTTATGCATTTTCCCTTTGCACATATGTTGTCCATAGCGTTTTAATGTTGGTTGGGCAACTTTCCCTTGCCCATAAGCCATTCACAGCACTCTACAAACTATTGAGATGTTTTCCTTTTCGCTAGACACCCCCACTTCCTTGCTGGTCAATTATTTACAACCTACAATCTCTAAATCTATGACTATTACACTACAACCCCTTCATCATCCATACATTATCCCTTTAACCAACTCCTCATCAAATTTATTAGCTACAAGCATTCCCTTCGATTAGTTTTGATTCCCATCATTAGAGAAATCAAGTGGTTGCATGTTGTATATCAACAACAACAAATCACAATGTTATATTTGCTAACATGCCTTTATTGAGTCAACTTGTCACTTGATCAATAGAATAATTAAATGACATGGAATGCCAATGCTACAACACCATGATTGTTTAGTTGAGTTGTTATGCTTGGATAACAACTTGTCTCTTGTTCCATTGTTGACAATTGAAAATAGAGAGCATTGAAAAGGATAGGCCATAGGCCCACCATACAGATCATGTGTAGTAGCCATTTCATGGACAAAAGCAAAATAGTGAATAGCGAAAAGAGCATGTGAAACAGTTCGGCTCAAGATGATGCTTTCAGACATGAAGATCTAGATAGGGCCAACACCCTTGCTCTATGACAATCAAGGGATGCTCGAACTAATCAAGAATTCAGTCTTCCACAAGCATACCAAGCACGTTGAGATACATTGTCACTTCATCAAACTTGTAGATGATGGTTCTGTTGTGCTCCAACACAGTCCCATAAAAGACCAATTTATAAACATTTTCACCAAGGCTTTGGAACTTATCTATAACCTCAATGCACATGTAACTTTTCAAAGTACTAACAAAAAAAAATGTCACACAATCATGGTATTGTGTTAACCCTTCAACATCATTAAAACAAAAAACATGGTGACTAGACAAAGTGGTAAACCAAAGCTTCCTTAACAACCTAGTGCATGCTCCTATGTTATTTTTTTTAATTTGTATTTAAAATTTATGATATTTCTTTATTAACAATTTTTTTTAAAAAGGATTTATAAAAATGAAATAGTGCCTGTGAGTGGCATATGGCGACCACAGTTATCAGCCTAGTATTAAGGTGGAGACCTGAGCTCAATACCACCCCCTCTTTGAATGTGTGTAGGTGAAGATAGCTGAATTTATAAGTCACAATAAGCAATGTTCCTAAAATTATATATATATACATATATCAAAGAAAAAACACCCTTATTTGGTTAAAAGACACTAGTTTTGTCCGAATGTTCAAAATTTCCGATATTTTTTTTTTAAATTTCACGTTTCACGAGGTTTTAAATAAAACATGAAATTATTAGAAAGAAAAAATATATATATTAAAATAAACCCTGATCTGTAGTTTAAAAAATTTAGTTTTTTCATTCTTATGCGATGTTTTTCTCAAAATCAATCGATATCCATTATATGCAAGGGATTATGTAAGTAAAATAAAGCATTTAATTTTTTTTAAAAGGGTCAAAAGTCAAAAACAATATTTTAATTCGTACTATAAAAAAAAATGGCGAAATCTCATTTCACAGCATTTAAATTATATTTCAAACTATCAAAGTAAGAAATGTTTACCCTTCCAATTTAAAAAGCTAAGACGTGTAAGCTTTGCCTTGACCAAAATAGAGAGAATCCAAAGATAACGATTTTCATTAAACTAAACCTTAAAATAGGAAAATTATAAGCGATGATATTTAAAAAATAAATAAAACATCACATTGAAATCAAATTGAGGCCAAGTACAACTACGTTCAGTGAAAAATAAGACGTGATTTATCATTTAGAAAATGCAAGAAACATTCATATGCCCATCCTGCTATGTATATCCCAAAAAAGAGGATGGAAGAAAAGCAACCAAAATTGATGAGTTTTCCACCCACATAGAGATGGGCCACAAATGATGGAAATGCCATCTCTCCTGGCATGAATTTCAGGCAGCTACTGTATAAATGGCTCTGGCACTGTCTAACATGGATTCTCATACTGTTTTATTTTATCTTTTGTACTTTTTGAACTCTTATTAGTCAAGAGGCTTAAGGTGTTTCATTATGCCACCTATTTACCCTGTAGGACCTTCGTAAGTTAAAATGCTTGAATGAAATTTTTCTACATTTGCATTCTAGCCTGATAGAAGTTTTATTCACATAAAATTAAACAAGTCTTGGAACGTGCTGTTTTTACGTAATATGCTATCACCTATAGGCTATTATCTACATTTCTTTTTTGCACAAATCTGGTATCATGTTTCATATCTTAAATTTCAAAAACATCATGGCACTCATATTGCTTCAGTACCCATCAATATCCAAAATTCAAATACAAGATATGGGAATCAAGAGCCATTGTATATTCACTTGTATAGAACTGCATTGTTGAAATTAGTAAAAATGGAGGATCAAAAAGTACCGATAATCAAGGTACACTTAACCCACAGAAGACAACCAACTTCAGAAGTGGGACCCACTAGAGCTAAAATTCAATCACACTGAAAAAGCTCGTGAAACTGTTGAAACCAGTTTCAGTCAGTGACTTGTCT
>JASDQU011311576.1:6008-18681 GCA_032191745.1 Picea mariana
TTTATATTTTAAACAATTATATATATATATATATATATATTTATATATATATATATATATATATATAACTTAAAAAAATTTAAAACTTAGCCCATAAATGTTTTTTTTAATTAATTTTTTTTCTTAAATAAATTTATTTATTTATTTTCTTAAATTTAATAAAATTTGTTCTGTTTTAATTTTGAAATTGTTTTGTAATTGTTATTATTTGTTTTGTTTTTGAATTTTGAATTTTAATTTTAATTAAATTTGGTAGGTTTTTTTATTTTAAATTTGTGTTTTTTTATTTTATTTGTTTCTTATAAATTTGTTTTGCTATTAGATTATTTTTGAATCGTTTTTTTAAGTTTTAGTGTACCGTTTTTAATATTTTGTATTTTAAATAATTTTTTTATTAAATTTCTTTTTGTTTTGTTTTTTAAGTATTTTTTTTTTTATTTTTTTCATTTTGTTTTACATTTCAAAGTTTGTTTAATTAAAAAAAAAAATTGTATTTTTTCATTAAATTATTGTTTTTTTTTTAAATTTTGTTTTTTATAAATTTGTTTTTGCTATTGGATTATTTTTTATTTTTATTTTTTGTAGTTTTAGTTTACTATTTTTTAATATTTTGTATTTTAAACCATTTGTTTTTATTGAATTTGTTTTTGGTTTTTAGTATTTTTTGGTTATGTTTTTCATTTTGTTTTACATTTCAAAGGTTGTTTAATTTTTTTTAAAAAAAATTGTATTTTTTCATTAGATTATTGTTTTTTATTGAAAATTTTATATTTTTTTCATTTTAAATTTGTTTTTTTTTTCATTTTTAAGAAAAAATAATTTGCGAAAAAAAATTTACCTTTTTATTTAGTTATTTTGGTTGTCAAAGCCACAAGTTTAATTATGTCATAGAAAACTATCATTTTAATGTTTAGAAAAAAAACATTTTGCTTTAGATAGCACCACTTTTTGATTTGGGTGTTGGGTATAAGGTTTTTCTGAGATATTGTATGAGTTCTAAAGGCCATGTTTGAAAATTGTTGTAATTTTTACCTCGTTAGAAAAATGGTGCTACCGATAACACCACTTTTTGATTAGGGGGTTGATTTTCATGTTTTTTATGCAAAAATATGGGTTTTGAGGGAAAGAGTTCTCGTTTTGAGGTCAAAGTTATCGTTAAGTTGGTAATATTGTTAATAAGAGTGTTGACATGACCACTATACTGCTTCTAGAGTTATACCCTAGTTTGAATAATACTGCAGTGACCAAATGCCCAAATTTTTAGTAGTTAAAATTGTGTAGTAATTTCGTAACTTGGATGCAAGAGACAAGGTTTCACTGTAGAATTTCCCTTCTATGTCTATTATTTTCGGTCCTAATAGAAAGGGTTAGGGTTTTTAAGGGTTCCTATAGACAAGGATTTTCCTTGTTTTATATATCATTGATATACCAGGAGGATCCAACAATAGTACTCAACCGAATATCTCAGAGAACCAACTAAAGAGGATCGACCATACCCTAAGCCATTCTAGTAGTATTCACGAGAGTTATTCTTGATAACACTATAGCAATCGGGTGGTCGATAAGCTAATCTATTTCTAGTCTCAAGAGACCTATTGGACTCCCTATGTACCGTAGGGTACATGGTAGTGAATGGAAGTGTACATGTGTTGTCTAATGTGGTAATACTCGAAGGGGTGCCAAAAAGAGTTACAAAGGTTTCCAAATAGGTGAAACAGTGTGTTTTGAGCAACCCATGAAATTGTATGTATTTCCTGTGTGTAGTCCTACCCAATCACAATTTTACTTGTCGAACAACAAATCATTGTGCTTTAAAGACGTCATCAGTACACGTCTCTAGCCTTAATTTTTTTTTCTAAAATTATGTAGAGGAAAGGACTATGATACCACTTGTAAGATATCATATGTTAATATGCAATAGAAACATAATTTTTAAACAAATTATCAATAGAAAGAGCAACATATAGAGCACAATGACACAGTTGATTCCATAAATGATACCTTTATTATATTGATAGCCAAGTTCACTTTCCTCTTTGAGGGGGAAACCTCAAGTAGAGAAAAGCTCAAGTACAAAATGATTCTCAAGACAAGGCATTTACATGCCTTCTACTCCTATTTATGTTATTTTTATTTTCTAGAGAACATTCTAGAGGAAGATCATTGTAGAAGCAAAACCTTCTATTAAGTCTTCTTATATTAGACGCGTTCACATTATTACATAGGCCTTATTTACTAATATCAATCTTTATTACATAGAAACAAATTATTCTATCTACTTGAGGGTCGTTAGAGAGGTTAGGTCCTTGACATACTGCTTCTTTTTCTAATCTCATTTTCTCTACTACTACTCTAACTACTTCTTCTCTTTGTAATTTATCCTTGTGTTGAGATTTTCTTTTGATCCTAAAAATCATCTCATCACATTTAACGAATCTTTTGTAAATTTCTTCATCTTTCCAGGTTTTTGATTCACATGCCCACCTATATTTGCATGCCTGACAATGTCTACTAGAAACCTTAAGGGAATCATGCATGTGGAATATTTCTTCCCCAAAATGGAATGTTTCCAGAGTGTTAGGCTCAACTTGTGCCTTCTAGACATTCTTGAAACCATGGGATATCAAATAGAATGGAAGTGGTGGAAAGGTTAGTATTTTAATCTTTGGCAAGTGTTGCTCCTACTCCATGCATCAAAGTTTGATATGCTACTTCTTGTAGGGATAGCTTGTCAAGAAAAAAATTAGGGAATATATGAGGAGGCTTAGTTGCGCTATAAATCCTCATGTAATTTTCATTTTCTAGAACAAATTGATCTCCTATGTTTCCAATTGTAGTGATTGACTTGTCTGACATGCTTGGAATTGGGATACAAAATAGTAATTGGTATAAGGGAATGAGGAACTTTTCACATATCTTGTGATAGTGGGTGTGATATTTGTGTTCCCACAAATATTGGCAGTAGAAATGAATATGAGGGTCACCTAACTGCAATTGCTAGCCTATATTTGTCCAGTCATGTACCATACACACCACATCCAATAAATAAGAGGACATGTGAAAATTTGGATGTTTTCCTGGGACTATGTTCTTTGCAACTGACACAGTTTCTAAAACATGTGTTCCATTGTTTTGATGGAGTGTATCAGAAGGACCCATGATACCTTGAAAATATTAGCATCAACTTCTCCATAGAGTCTGCATAGCATAATTGCTACATATTGGTATGGGTTTCTCAACATCTTGGTGGAGTAGTCATCGATTTGCCTTGTCTTGAAGTGTTTATCTGGGATCCACCAGTTCTTCATAACCTCCCTGACACACAAGGGGAAGTGATTCATCCAATATTTTGTGAGTTCAATCTCTTCATTTGGAAGTTTGTAGCATGACAAGAGAACTAATGACCAAAATAAGATCTATATTTCCCCCAGGAATCTCTTATAAGTATGTTATAAACATTAGTATGTCGGATAATCCAGGATATGGTATTAGTGGATGGGAATATAGTTGCATGAGTGGCTATCATGTGATTCTTGGGATGCTTGATAATTTGGTAGATGCCCAAGTCTTGGTCACTCTATGGTAAGTTAGGGAAGGACTCATTTTGAAATGTATCTAATATATTTCTCCCCATTGGTAAGATACACTTTTGTCCATAATGCACAGAGTGTCATCATAAATGGGACCTAGGAAATTGGTTGCTTCTTCCTCCTCCTCTTTCTATGAGGCAATTTCGACGACTAGATCCTTGTCACTTCTTCTCTTTTAAGTGGCCATGATTGTCCCTATAATCCACCCATGTCAGAAACAAAAAACATCAACATAGTTAGTATCTTTGATGTTCTAGAAGAGTCTCATATTTGTTGGTTTATGGTGAATTAAGCATGATAGCCATAGAACTAGGGAGTGAAGTCAAAGTGAAAGAAAACTATCTTGGATAAAGTGTCCATCAAACATTGATTTATGAATATTAAAATTATATTTGAAACCTAAGCTTAATGGGAAAACATGAACAACTTTTATCCTATGTTGTTAGAGTAGATAAATATTGGTTATAGTTTTTGAGAAAAGAGTGCTTAATATTAGCAATTAATGTTTGTATCTAGACTGAAATTATAAATTTAATTTGAGTTAAAGTATATTGAAATCCTATTATATATTGAATCCCCCTTGTCTAAATGTTTTAAGTTTTGACATTTTTGGTAGAAATATAAAGATATAAATTTGGGTGAAATCATAATTTTTTGTTGGTTTAAATTGCATTTCTGAAACCTCGAGTAGCACAACTCAAGTACAAAATGATTCTCAATACAATCTACTTTTGCATGCCTTCTAATCCTATTTATGTTATTTTTATCTTCTAGAGAACATTCTAGAGGAAGATGGTTATAGAAGCGAAACCTTCTATTAAGTCTTCTTATATTAGACACGTTCACATTATTACATCGGCCTTATTTACTAACATCAATCTTTATTACATAGAAAAAAATTATTGTATCTACTTGAGGGTCGTTAGGGAGGTTAGTGAACATAGGCCTTATTTACTAATATCAATCTTTATTACATAGAAACAAATTATTGTATCTACTTGAGGGTCATTAGGGAGGTTAGGTCCCTAACATGCTGCTTCTTTTTCTAATCTCATTTTCTCTACTACTACTCTAACTAATTCTTCTCTTTGTAATTTATTCTTCTGTTGAGATTTGCCTCTGATCCTCAAAATCATCTCATCATAGTTGATGAATCTTTTTTAAATTTCTTCATCTTTCCAGGTTTTTGATTCACATGTCCACATGTATTTGCATGCCTTGAAAATGTCTACTAACAACCTTAAGGGGATCATGCATGTGGAATATTTCTTCACCAAAATGGAATGTTTCGAGAGTGTTAGGCTCAACTTGTGCCTCCTTGATGTTCTTGAAACCACGGGATCCCAAATAGAATGAAAGTGGTGACAAGGTTAGTTTTTTTTTTTTTTTTTTTAATCTTTGGCAAGTGTTTCTCCTACTCCATGCACCAAAGTTTGATATGATACTTCTTGCAGGGCTAGCTTGTCAGGTACAAATTTAGGGAATATATGAGGAGGCTTGGTTGAGTCATAAATCCTCATGTAAGTACGATTTTCTAGCAAAAACCAATCTCCTATGTTTCCAATTGTAATGATTTCCTTGTCTTGACATGCATGTAATTGGGACACAAAATAGTAATTGGTATAAGGGAATGAGGAACTTTTCACATATCTTGTGATAGTGGGTGTTATATTTGTGTTCCCACAAATATTGGCAGTAGACATGAATTTGAGGGTCACCTAACTGCCATTGCTAGCCCACATTTGTCAAGTCATGTACCATACATACCACATTAGTAAATAAGAGGACATGTGAAAATTTGGATGTTTTCCTGGGACTATGTGCTTTGCAGCTGACATAGTTTCTAGAATATGTGTCCCATTGTTTTGATGTAGTGTATTAGAAAGATACATGATACCTTGAAAATATTAGCATCAACTTCTCCATAGAATTTGCATAACATAGTTGCTATACATTGGTATGGGTTCCTCAACATCTTGGTGGAGTAGTGATCGAATTGTCTAGTATTGAAGTGTTTATCCAGGATCCACCAGTTCTTCATAACGTCCTTGACATACAAGAGGAAATGAGTCATCCAATCTTTTCTGAGTTCAATATCTTCATTTGGAAGTTTGTAGCATGCCAAGAGAACTAATGGACCGAAAGAAGAGATAAATTTCCCCCGGGAGTCCCTTGTAAGTTTGTTATCAACATTAGTATGTTGGATAATCCAGGATATGGTATTAGTGCACGGGAATATAATTGCATGAGCGACTATCATGTGATGTTTGGAATGCTTGATCGTTTGATAGATGCCCAAGTCTTGGTCACCCTATGGTAAGTTAGGGAAGGACTCATTTTGAAACATCTAATATATTTCGCCCCACTGGTAAGATACACTTTTATCCACAATGCACATAGTGTCATCATAAATGGGACCTAGGACATTGGTTCCTTCCTCCTCCTCCTCTTTCTTTGAGACAATTTCGACGACTGGCTCCTTGTCACTTCTTATCTCGTAAGTGGCCATGATTGTCCCTATAATCCACCCATGTCTGAAACAAAAAACATTAACATAGTTAGTATCTTTGATGTTCTAGAAGAGTCTCTCATTTGTTGGTTTATGGTGATTTGAGCATGATAGCCACAAAACTAGAGAGTGAAGTCAAAGTGAAAACAAAATGTCTGGGATAAAGTGTCCTTCAAACATTGATTTATGAATATTAAAATTATATTTGAAACCTGAGTTTAATGGGAAAACAGGAACAACTTTTCTCCTATGTTGTTAGAGTAGATAAACATTGGTTATAGTTTTTGAGAAAAGAGTATTTAATATTTGTATAGATTTAAACATATAAATTTAATTTGAGTTAAAGTATATTGAAATCCTCCAATATATTGAATCTGCCTTGTCTAAAAGTTTTAAGTTTTGATATTTTTGATTGGAAACATCATATATAAATTTGGGTGAAATCACAATTTTTTGTTACTTAAATTGTATTTCTGAATATATAAAATCCTAAACAAACTTATCCACTCAAATCTATAGATTTAATGATTTCTCAACAAATTTCTAAAAAAAATAAAAAAGAAAAAAGAAAAAAAAACATGTTTAGACTAACGGAGAACGGAGAGAGATGCATATTGTTAACCATATTCTCTCCTAAGAGTGATATCACCAAGGAATCAGAGAAGTTAGGAAATTCAAAACAGCCGACTTCTGCTTGATTCCATGAATATAAAATTGGCCTTTCGTTTATCCTCGAGGAGCGAACCACCCCCTCTCTGCCCGAATCTGCAAATTTAGCGTTCAGACTGTCAGCTGAGGCTGCAAAATGACTCCCTGAATGCAATATGAGGTTTAAATTTGAAGAGCACGAAATAAATAATTTTATGGAATCGTATGATCCACAATAGATTCGTCAAGTGCCATCGTTGATATAACCATCGAGCATACAAAATTTTAATTTATTGTAATGTTAATATTATGTAATGTGTTACACTTAAATTTATTTTATTTTAATTTTATATTTTGCAACCATATTTAAAAATATGGATTTATTTATATTTAATATTTTATTCTTTATTACATTAATATTAATATTTTTATAATTTATTTTTAATATATTTTATTTATATTTAATATTTTATTCTTTATTATATTAATATTAATATTTTTATAATTTATTTTTAATATATTTAATTCTTATGATTGTATTTTTTAATTATTTAATTATTTAATTATATGATTTTTTTTAATATATAATTTTATAGTTTTCATGTTATAGTTATGAAATTTTTTTAAAAGTTAACATTGAATTAATATTTGTTAATTATTAAGGAATGATTTTTTAGTGGTCTTGTGTATATGTCTACAAAGTTATACTGGATCCTATCAAAACTCAACAATTAAGTATTCTTGGGCTAGAGTAATCTTAGAATTAATGACTTCTCGAAAAATTCTAAAATTTTACATGCCTATGCCATTTTGTAAATATGGAAAAAAATACAAAGTTCTTCAGGTCAATGGTTCAATGACATCATTTTCGTCAAGAAAAAACAAGGCTAATGCCTAACTGACCACTTGGATATGGAAAAGGAGTTGGTCACCCATTTCCAAGCCATTCAAATCAGAAACGCACACACATTCCTGCATGCACATTTGCCACTTTTTGGTGTTTACCATCTTCTTTCCTGCATGCACATTTGCCACTTTTTGGTGTCTACCATCTTCTTGTTCTTGTGTACACCTCAATGCATTTAGTTAATAGTTGCCACTTTTTGGTCCATTATCTTCTTATGTACACTTCAATACATACATTTAATGAATATAATTATATGAAAACAACTTCTTACAATATTTTGCATTCTACTATCCTATCCTTATTAGAAGAAATCAATTTTTTTATGAGTAAGGTTCCTCTTACTCTAATCGTCATTAAATCCCTCTTAATCATATGCTTTTATATATAATAGAAATAAATACAATAATAAATTTAGAGAAGTACTGTCTTCTCATAGTGAGAGACTTTATAGTCCGAACTCATTCTATGGGTAAGTTAAATTCCGTTCAATCATCCGATTAAGCTCAATCCTAAAACTTAGATTAAAATAAATATACAGATCTGGACTTTAAATAATAGCAAAAGAAATATTAAGAAGAGTGAATTACCATACTACTCGATCAGATCAGTCTTTACTATGAAAGCCACCCACCACTGTAATTTAACATGTAATTTACAAAAATTATTTGGCCAACTTCAACAGAAAAGCTGTACCCAATAACATCATTGTCGATTTCCGATAGTGTTTTCCCTCGATGAGGCCTTCACGGAAGTATAATCTGTATGAATACTCTCGAGCAGTTCCAAACACCCATGAACAGCTTCAGCGGCCATCTCCACCAAATCAAGCTACGCATTCATTTTGGTATTCTCTTCTTCCATAAGCCTTCAAAGACTGCCTGCTCTAAACTTTCCCTAAACCTGCATATATTTATCATTATTTTACAGTTAAAATAGAATGTCGAAAACGTTTCATCATAGTTATGGTTTTGATCAAACTGTACCAATCTCTTAATATTGTAGACTCTGGACAATACTAACAACCCAATAATGGAAATTTTGAACAGTGGTGAATGTTTACCGTGTATCACGCTTGCCCAATTGTATGGGCACTTATAACAGTTATGAATATTAATAATAACACGATTCTAATTATTGTTAAATTTTTATAATCGTGTTTATCAACATGAACCTGACAGTACAACCAGGCAGAAAGATCGTGATCAACTTTTAAACGGGGATAGTGGAAGAATGGAGTGTCGATGTTTAATAAATATTAACGACGAGACATGTAGAAATAAACACTTTTGAAGTAAAGATTAAGGCCAAAATTTCATGAAGATTAAGATCAACAGACGGTAGCATGCAGAGTGTTCATAATTGGGCTAGTAACAGCTAAATTTGTAGCCTCAGTTGACAGAGTGAACGCTAAATTTGCAGATGCAGGCAGAGAGCGTGTTGGTCGAGAGAGGGAGTGTTTAGCTCCTCCAGGAGCCCGAAAGGCCAATGAAAGGCCAATGAGGGAGTGTTTAGCTCCTCCGGGAGCCCGAAAGGCCAATATAGTTGGCCTTTCGAATTTAGTATTCATAGAGTGAAGCCGAAGCCAACTGTTTCGAAGCTCGTAACTTGTCTGATTCCTCAGTGATGTCACTCCTCGGTGGCTAAAGAACATGAAAACTATAGGCGGTGTTTCGTAAAAAGTGTAGGAAATAATTTATTGTCGGTAATTTAGAATAATAGAAAGGAAAATTGGTCGGTAGGATTTTTTTTTTTTGGATGGATTGTAGTTAACGCTACACAATCTATTTTTATTTTAAATAACAATATAATATTCTTAATTCAGATTTTTTTTTTCGCATTTTAGTCATCAATATCTGAAAACAATCCAAAAATTCAATCCCTAACTTTAGTCATCAATATCGTAAAAAGAATCCCAAAATTTACAAGAAAGAGAATTTTAACTTCTTCTTCAATTAGAATTTGGAAAAAAATCGTAAACCCCTTCTTAATTTCTTAAACTAGGCTTTCTTCAAATATTTATTTCGCCACATTGCAACTTAAATAAAGTTTTGCAAAGCATTTTGTATATAATACATATATAAACCGCCCAATCTGTTCTCTTGAGACGGGATAACTGGCACTTCAAATGCTCTGCCTTCCTGGCGGTTTTGTTGGCAAAATGGGCTGGGAATTTTGGCAGTTGCGGGCTTTTAGGATTTTTAAATCGGTTCAATGTTTCATCAATTATATTTTAAGAAACGGATTTGCTGGCAGAAATGGGTTGGGAATTTTGGCGGTGGTTTTTGGATTTCTAAATCGATTCAATGTTTCATAATCAGGAGTTTTGCTATAAATAGCAGCGGGAGAGAGTGTGAGAGCCCTGAAGCCCTCGTAGTCAGTCTTCGCTGAGTAATTAGTTTTCCAGTCTCTTCTAGCTTCAAGATTTCTCTTTTTACAGTTGGTTGGCACATCCATTAATCTACTACTTATAACTAAAAGCAGTTTGAGGTTCACAAGCGTCAAACATCTAACTAAAAGCAGTTTGAGGTACTAAAAGCAGTTTGAGGTTCACAAGCGTTAAACATCTAACTGAGGTGGTGGGCGTGAAGGTACTTCGCAGTAACTATATTTTCCCTGCGCCAAGACTCTCGCAGTCATGGCATTTGGACTCTCAGGGAAAATATAGTTGCTGGAAAGTACCTTCACGCCCACCACCTCAGTTAGATGTTTGACGCTTGTGAACCTCAAACTGCTTTTAGTTATAAGTAGAAGATAGTAGAAGATTAATGGATGTGCCAACCAACTGGGAGAAGAGAAATCTTGAAGCCTGTATAGACTTATAATGTTTGGAAAGGAATCTTGAATAGGACAAAGATTTAGTCAGCACAGTGAACTGATTTTGAAGGATGGCTTTGTCACTCTCACTCGAATGGTTATTTTTAGGAATTATAAATATCACTTGTTGAGTTGCTGAGATTATACATTTATCTAAATCTATAATAGAGTTTTTTTCAATGTGTTGTTGAATTTATTTATGTATTAAAAAAATACAATTTCATAAATATATATAAATTTGTAATTTTACCAAAAATTATTTCATCAATAAAAATGGTTAAATGTTTTATTATTTTGATTTTTTTTAATTTATTATTTAAAATATTTTTGCTTCGTCAATTAAAAAAAAGCTAAATATTTTATTATTTTAATTTTGTAAGAGTTATTATTTAAAATGGAAATTTAATTAATTTCTTTTAATAAAATTGTAATTTTGAATGGAATGAAATTGTTGTTTTAAATAAAAAAAATAAATCTAACATTTTAAAAAACTCTTGATATAATTAAGTTATACAATCTTAATTACTAAGAATTTTATCTAATTTCACTTAAAATAATTTCTATTAGATTTCAAACTAAAAATGTTAATTTTCTTTATCCTTATTTTAAAAGACCAAAAAACTATGTAATAAAACATTGGTCCTTCAAACTTTTATTTATGAATATTAAAATTATTTGAAACAACAAATTCATTCTACACCATCAAGTGTATATATAAGAAGACATCATAAACACCGAATTAATTTTAATTCAAAACGAACATGAAGATTTCTTCTCATTAATCAAGTGTATACATATACATAGGAAGATATCATAAACACCGAATTGATTTTAATTCAAAAGGAACACGAGGGCTTTCTTCTCATTAAAATTCTAGAAATAGTTTCAAAATTAAAAAAAAAAACTAAAAAAAAACCTTCTAAGTGGGAGCCCTTTGGCATATATAATTGAGTTTGCAATAGTTTCTTGAGACTTCTTGACTTCTCATTCATAGTTGCAGCCCTTTGGCATATATAATTGAGTTTGTAATAGTTTCTTGAGACTTCTTGATTTCTCATTCATAGTTGCAACTCTTGGTTTTCTCTAATTTGTTATTTTTCTACTCTATAATCAAAATAAATGTTTACAAATATCTTTTAAATTTGTTCTACATTTCATAGTAAGTAGAAATTAATATTACTTTTGTGAACAAAACACTTTCTAATGTGATTTAATAAACTAAAAAGATTTGGACAAAGTTTTCATTCTCTTTTTAAAGTGAGAATTTTTTTAAATTTGTTCTACATTTCATAGTAAGTAGAAATTAATATTACTTTTGTGAACAAAACACTTTCTAATGTGATTTAATAAACTAAAAAGATTTGGACAAAGTTTTCATTCTCTTTTTAAAGTGAGAATTTTTTTTTATTAAATTTTGGTCATTGAGGGAACCATTAAATGTTTCTTCATTATTGTGCTGATTACTCTTTGAGATATCCATGTAGAAAGTTCATGAGAGTGTGTAGCCGCCTCCAGTTCCATTTGAATTTGATAATCTAGTCTTGGTTGACCTAGGTCCCCAATCTTTGGCAAATTGAACCTATCTATTAGCCTTGTGGGCACTGTGTGTAGTCTTGTGTAGGTGTTGATTAAACCTGTCAAATCCCTTTCCAACTTCTGGCGAACTCTTTGATAGTTTGTGAGTTCTGTATAGCTCAATTGATTTTACCTATCAAACATCCTTGGGAGATCCAGTGGTGGATCAAGATTTTTTTCAGGGCATTCCTTCAGTTTTTCCATTGTCAACCTCACTCCTTGAAATTTTGTGCTTTTAGTCTTGTCCTTGTCTAGTAATGATATCATTTGCACAAGTGTGTTTTGAAATCCATTCAAATCAATGTATATTTGTTTGGTTGTGTCCTAAAATGCTTCTCGTACAACATTGGCACATATTCTAAACTAAGTAATGTTAGTTCTACTACCTTTGTAAGATATCACTTCCTCCTCTAGTTTTTGAATTCCATCTTTGTATTATTGAAGCTCTTGGACCATACCTTTGACATTTTGTTCTGAGACTTGAGTAAATGCTACACCTTCTGAAGCTATGGCCAAGGGGTTTTCATGGATGTCTTTGACTAGAGGCATCTATGTTATGAATGAGAGTGTAAGGACTCCATAAATGTGTAGTCTCTTTGTAGTTTGCTAAACATTTTTTTCGGCATCCTT
>JASDQU011311577.1:0-25037 GCA_032191745.1 Picea mariana
TCCTGTGTTCAAGCTCCCACTTGAACCTCTGAGGACAACAGTCCTCCCGAGCACCTCCCAACCTCCCTAGAATGTTAATAAATAAATAAACAGTCAACTACATAGATAAAACAATTCATACCAATCTTTCTTTGTTCTGAAAATCTGGTCTTCTACAAACTGTTCTGTTGTTCTTCTCTTCCTCTGTTTGTTTAGCGGGTATGCTCTGCATCAACTCGTTCTCTCATTCTGCTCTACTCCAACTTGTTTTGTTATTCTACTCTGCGTTTCATCTCATACTGCACATATGCTCAATCTTCTCCTGCACATTCTCTCCTTTTACTTTTCTTACGGTTTCATTCTTTTCTCATACAGAACAGCCAAACATACACAGTCTATCTCATTTTCTTTTATACACAACTACCCAACGGTTCAACTTCCCAACTCTTTAGGCAAAAGAAAGACAACTGTCTGAGAATCTAAAACACCAACCAAAACGCTAACTGATTTGCAATCATGAGTTCGTTTTGCTAACAGATTCCAAACTAAGGAGTTAACTGTGAGAGAGAACTGTAACCCTCCGATCAACACTTGATTTGACGGTTCAGATTACATCGCGATTTCACATATCGCGATATTGGGATTCCTGATGTCAATAATCTTTGACATGTCCAACTCTCGATCCCCAAAACTCCGACAAGGACTGGAATCAACGGTTCAGATTCAACCTTAATCTGACGGCTCAATTTAAATCGTGATTTCACATATCGCGATATCGGGATTCTTGATGTCAATAATCTTTGACATGTCCAACTCTCGATCCTCGAAACTTTGACAGGGAGTTAGATCAACGATCCACATAACCCCCTGAGATGGACGGTCCTCCTCCTTTCGGGATTTGTGAGCCCTCTACTCCTTGCACTTTTAAAGATCGTGCAGGTTTTCCTCAATCCAACGGTGGTTGGACCCTGTGCTTAGATCTAACGCCTGAGATCTATCCTCCTCTTCAGCACGCTCTTCTTGTCTTTATTCAGATCTGACGGCCCTCATGCTATCGGGAATTTTGGATGGGATCCAACGATCAGAAATGCTTCTCGAGCCTTCGATCATTTTGTCAATGTTGCGTTGCCTTCGATCATTCGATCTTCCTGGACTTATCTTCTATTTGCCTGTTGATCATCGATGATGTACTCAAGCCATCATTACTTATGTACTTGCCATCAATGACAAGCATTCATTGTTTGTTAAATATTTTCCATTCGTTGTCTGTTAAATATTTTCCATTCGTTGTCTGTTAAATATTTGCCAACAATGTGGCCCTAGCCCCATTGGCATGCTGATCTATTCCTTAACCTCGGCTCCTGGTCCTGTGGTTGGCCATATGGCCGCAGGCTAGTCCTTCGCGCGCGCCCCCTTATCCGGTGTAGCCCCTGTTCCATTAGCTCCTAGTCCTGTGCTCTTGGGCCATGTGGCCACAACCTTATGCACACGCCCACAGGTGTTAAGCCCCCTGTTTTAAGCCATTGGTTATTCCCCCTGGTCGGCGGGCTAGCCTGACTGACCGTGGCTAACCCCTAACTTCTGCGCCAAGGTAAAGAACCGGGTCACATGGGGCGCGGTCACGTGATACACGCCAAGGGTTTATCAACCAAATCCGTGTGAAATGAATATATATATGGAGCAGGGTCATATGGCAACGATTATATAAAGTACATCGGGGCTGGGGCTAGACCCCAACGCTTTCTCTACCCAAATATACAATAGTTCAAGTTTAAATACAAATGGAGTCGATATAGGTTAAGACCCACAGGGTAGGCGGGTTGGTAGTCTGGCCTACGCCCAAGGCGTTCCCCCATGCTATAATTCACGCGATCGACTCCAGTGGAGTCCAACAAAATTTTGCCCATATGTTATCAAATGCAGGGGTGCCATGTGGCAACTTAGGATTGGGCCACGTGGCACCTTGTTATTCGCCCAACAAAGGACACATGTCTAACAACCATTGGTCCACCTGTCTGTCGAGGTGTTAACCCAGTCAGTATCCATCACACCTACCATGTCAGCCATGTGTCATACGTATCTGCCACGTCAGCCGTACAGACGTGCCACGTGTCACCCTTGCAGTGGTGACATGTGTCACACAATAACTGATCCATCTGCCACATCAACTGCCCAGTCAACCTCTGTCCATGTCAGCGCCACGTACCCTGTCACGTCAACTATATGACCGTACGACATGTACAGTCAGCTGCCACGTGGCACTGTATGGACTGTACAATCATCATTTTTTTACCTGTTTGACAAAATGAACATATCACGATAACTTGGTCATACGACGTCCGTTTGAGCCCGTTCAAGTTGTGTTGGGTTCATATCAACGAGGCCTACCCACACGTTTATTTTGAAGAGATTCCAAGCACTTTGATTTTTAGGCTTTTTCTAAGCCCCATCTGACCCCTGGATCCAATTCTGGATTAGGGTTACATCCACCAGAGAAATTGCCAGTTCTTCCTTTATTATTATCCAACAAATGAAGGGTTACAACCTACAACACTCCCGCTGTAACTTCCTCTTTTTTTTTTTTCTTATAGTCTCCTCTCTCAAAATACAAATATTCGCTCTCTCCCACATCCACAATAAAATTCCTCATAAAAGAGGGTTTCCTTCTAGGGAAAAAAAACCCTAACATAACTTCTATCGTCAGATGTGCGACCTTATAATGAACGGTCCAAATTGAGTACAAAATTACAATATTTTACAAAGCAATTTTCCCAAAATTTCTCTTCGAGGGTGCTGCCCCTCAACCCCCACCAGGGGGCTCCATAAAGTGTCATTGTCCCCCCTGGATCCAGATGTGGAGGGAAAGCCCCCCACACCCCCCTGTCAGGAAATGGAGTCCAAACGCGACTGAAACAAGACCTATGAATCATGAAGATAATCGAACTCCACAACCGACACAGTATGGGCGATACTCGATATTGGTGATTCGATATATGCGTTGGTGTAGACATGGAATCACCGATAAACAATATCCCGATGTAATGGTTCCACAACAAGATTCTGTATCGAGACCCATATATTGTTGAAACTCCATTGTATTATAACACCGATACCCAATACTCGATAAGCCCTTGGTTATAACCCACGGTCCTGTGGAGGTTTAGTATTGAATGTTAATATATGTTGTGTATAAAGAATAAGCCTTAGTGCTCGGGTTTAAGTAATAGTCTTTTTCCAAAGGCTTGTTTGGTGCTGGTACGAGATTAATAACACTGCTATTCCGCTGCGTATATAGTGAAAAAAAGGATTTGCCAACAAACTTTCCCATAGGAGTGCATGCATTTAAACCAGTTCCACATTAATGGTATTTGGGTTCCAGAGAAGCAAGTTACTTAAGGTGATTAAACATGTCCTACCTCCATCACCTTGAAACACATTCACAATCACAGTACTCAGAATGGGTTTAGAGATGAGATTCCTGTGGACGTGTCCCAGTCAAAACCTCCTCTGCTAATGCTGTTGGAGATAGCGTAGGTTCGACTGGGGTGACCTTGTAACACATTCACAGTACTCATGATGAGCTCTTGAGATGAGATTCATGTGGACGTGTTCCCAGGTCGCCTTAGTCGAAACCTCCTCTGCTGCTGCTGCTGTTAATGATATCCCAAGTCTGATATGAGATTTCTTTTGGATTGTTTGGTTCAATGAAATCTTTCTAAGTCTGATATGAGAGTTATTTTAGATTGATTGGTTCAATGAAATCGAATTTAACTGGGCCTTCACTTGCTCTGTGTTTCATCATTTTTTTAAGGTGACTATTGTTTTTATTGTTTTACAGATCATAAACAGATCCAATGGAGTGGTGGGCAGTTCATATATCGTTTATAATCAGGGATCAATGATCGTAGCAGGTTGAAGGAAAAAGCAATTGTGACCCTTGATCACCAGGGATCAACGATTGAGATTGATCTATCATATCGGGACTCAAAAAAAAAAATGCGAAGTTAGAAGTTATAGGGGTGATACTCCGATGGGTGATATATCAATTAGCAAAATAAATAGTGATACTAAATCAGCAGTGGTGATCTAATTGTGATCAAGATCAATGGTGGATATGGGAAGGTCCCATATCAGCTCGGAACAATAATTTTCATTTGTTTTGATAGATAGCCAATATGCAATGGAGTGATATCCGATATACGGTATGGGCGATACCCAATATTGGTGATAGGATATATGCATTGGCGTGGACACTGAATCATCGATAAGAGACATTTCGATGTAATGGTTTCGCAACAAGATTATATATTAGGACCCAAATATTGTTGAAAATCCATTGTATTATAACACCGATACCCGATACCCGATAAGCTCCTAGTTATAACCCACAGTCTTGTGGAGGTTTAGTATTGAATGATAATATATGTTTTGTTTAAAGAATAAGCCTTAGTGATCGTGTTTAAATAATAGTCTTTTTCAATAGGATTGTTTGGTGATGGTACAAGATTATTAAAATTGCTATTATGTTGCGTATATAGTTAATAAAGGGATTTGCCAATATGTTTTCCCACGGGAGTGGATGCATTTGAACCAGTTCCACATTAATGGTATTTGGGTTCCAAAGAAGCGAATTACTTACAATTAATGAAAGTGATTAAACATGCCCTACCTCCATCAAGTGGTATCAGAGTGTAGCAACACTCTTTGAGAAGAGAAAAATCTTGCTTGCATTGATAAAAGAGTAAACAATGGAGCAACTTCAGATTGAAGAAGCATATCTCGCTGATCCAGATGGATCTCGGTGGCCAACCAACTTTTCCACTGAATCGACATTTCAAGCCTATGGTTTTGATAAACCATGATATTCACCCTTTTGATAGGGAATGGAATGCAATACTATCTTCATTTGTTAATTACAAACATCATGTAATGATTTCCTAGTGGTCTTATGTACATTCCTAAAACATAAAGTTAATGCACCAGTTCCCATTAAAACTCCGCAGTTAAGTGCGCTCGGGATAAAGTAGAAGAAGGATGATAATTCCTAGTGTTTTACATGCCTATGGAATTTTATAAACTTATATTAATTTATCCCACATGCATCATGAGAATTGTTCTCCTCTAACTCTCTCATATATAATTGAGGTGAAGGAGGCCCTTTAAGCATGCAGTGGAGTGTGATGTAAAGCTTCTTGTGAATGAAGCGTAGCCAACATCTCTTTCTTTTCATAGATAAGATACCCCATTCTGTCAGTTTGTGTTCGAATGTGTTTTTTTATCTTATTCATTAATACAAGTTGGGTTTCACTGTATTTATGTGTTCTCTGCTATATATTTGTGTATTTCATTATTATATCTATGTTATATTTATGTCTTCATGTCATTCTCAAAATAATCTGGATCAGTGGTATCAGAGCAGTCTACTCCTTATCATTTCTCATAGCAGGTCCCCGATGAGGTCAGGGTATAGAGAGTTGGGTCTTGAGCTAGTTTCACTTGAGGACAACCTCTCTCACCAGCCCAAGTGACCTCCCATGGAAAAACAAAAAAGAGATGAAAGAGCAGGAGATCCTTTCAAGGCGTTGCTTGAGGAAGCCCTCGTGTGAGAGAGGAACGAGATGATGGACAACTTCGCTAAAATACTTTGAAGACTATCGATAGTGACATCCAAGGCATCTTCGACAAGCAACCATTTCGGAGGTGCGACACCCTTCAAGGTACAACTCAATTTCGATGTCCCCTTATTTGAAGGCCAGACAGACGCATATGCTCTAGAAAAATGGTTGAATTTTCTAGAAGGTTATTACTCTGTCCAAAAAAATTCTGATAATGAAAAGATAACCTTTTCACTCCTTAAATCCCTTCCCCATGTCATAGCTTGGTGGGAAGGTTACTGGGAGAGATACACCATGGATGAATCTACACCATTCCGGAGAGAACCCACTTGGGTGACCTTTGTAGATTCCCTAAAGGATGAGTTATACCCTGTCAGAAACTATGATGACCGGTACATGAGATGGATGACTCTGCATCAGAAAAGAGACCAGATGGTGCCAAAAAACACTAACATATTTCATACCTTACACTCAAACTTTGGTATCGAAGACTCTGAGTGACACCTAGTTTTGAAGTATCACAGTGGTCTACACATGTAGATTCAAATAGAGATGGATTTATTGGACATCTCCTCACTGGGAGCTGCTTATCAGTATGCAGTCAAAATCGAGCATAAATTCAAGTAGTGGAGTAAGAGGGAGTTCGAGTTTGAAAATACGCCACAACAGAAGCATGGAAAAGGAAACCCTAACTCAAAAAACAAAGAACATATCAATAAGGAAGGCCAACCTCAAGAGAGCCAGTCCAAGACAAAGACAAATAAGGGTAATGAGAAGTTTAACAAAGACACCAGAAAGTGGTGTGAGTTCCACAAAATCCCTTAGCACAACATCGGCGAATGTCCCTCAAAACAATCATTGGTGGCTGAGCTCAAAGAAAAATAATCAAAACTCGACTGAGAATTTGGTTCAGAGCATAATAAAGGGAAACATATCATCGATGCATAAACCACTGCTACCGTCGCGGCCACGAAAATACAACTAGAAGAAACATATGAGCTTAAGGAGGTAGATCACCTCTTCCACTCGCAGATGTGGGTAAAGGGGGCCCCACTACATTTCATTGTTGATAGTGAGAGTCAGAAGAACCTAATCTCAGCCGATTGAAGCTGCCAACGATGCCACACTTCCAACCATACATCGTCAAATGGTTGAGCCAAGGACGAGACATCTTTGTAAGCCAACAATGTTTCTTTTCTTATGGCATCAAGCTCTTCAAGGATGAGGTAGTGTGTGATGTTTCCCCACTTAAATTTTGTGATGTTCTTTTAGGACAACCATATATGTGGAAACATCATACTATATATGAGTATCATCCCTGCAGTTCCATTGTTACTATGGGAGGTCATATCTACAGGGTACCATAGGTAGCTTTGACTATTGCCACTCCATTGATCTCGGAAAATAAATTCCACAAAGTAATATCTCATACCACAAATTTTTTCCTCTTCACAATCCAATCCAATGGTGAAAAGGTCACTGTGACCACTACATCCTTGGGCCAAGACGTTTCTATCCATCAAAACCATTTCAATGAGATATAGAGGAGCACAAAGAGTGAGAGTCTTCCATATGTTCATCATAGCTCTATTGTCCACAACCCTTTTCAGGTGTGCTTGGAGTTCGAACCATCAACCCCCATTGATATGAATTTTCTTGCCACATATTCATTGACAGAGTCCTCCCACACTTAGACCAAGGAATATCATGCAACTAGATTTTTTCAACAGATCCAACACCTCCAACAGGTTCATGACATCCTTCCACGGGAAAAGTACAAGCATGGCATCTACTTCAACAAGAAAAGCGACTCACCAAGGTCCAGATTCAACATAATTTTCCCCATCTCCTGAGGGAACTTGACACAATGGGGACCATTGCTTTCTAAGGGGGGAGGAATGATCTAGGTGGATCTCAGTGGCCAACCACCTTTTCCAATGAATCAACATTTCGAGCCTATGGTTTTGATAAACCATGATATTCACCCTTTTGATAGGGAATGGAATGTAATACCATATTCATTTGTTAATTACAAACATCATGTAATGATTTTCTAGTGGTTGTATGTACATTCCTACAACATAGAGTTAATGCACTGGATCCCATTAGAACTTCGCAGTTAAGCGCACTCGGGGTACAATAGTATTGGGATGGGAAGTCCTAGTCTTTTAGATGCCTATGGAATTGTATAAACTTAGATTACTTTATCCCACATGCATCATGGGAATTTTTATCCTCTCACTCTCTCATATATAATTGAGGTGAAGGAGGCCCTTTAAGCATGCAATGGAGTGTGATGTAAAGATTTTTGTGAATGAAGCATAGCCAACATCTCTTTCTTTTCAGAGATAAGCCACTTCATTATGTCAATTTGTGTTCTACGTGGTTTTTCTATCTTATTCATTAATAGAAGTTGATTTTCATTGTATTTCTTTGTTCTCTGCTATATTTTTGTGTATTTCAATGTTATATCTATGTTAAATGTCTTCCTTCATGTCATTCTCAAAATAATCTGGATCAATTGCAAATAAAAGAATAGAATTCTAGTAGGAGAGATGGGTAAGAAAAGTTTACAAATTAGCAATTGCAGAAGAAAGCTTATGGATATTAATGACAATGTACATAGGGTACATGTCAGGTAAAATTTGGAGGTAAGGTATGTGTTTTAAATTTAAATTGTGAAGAAATGAAGACTTATATGTGTTAGAATAAAGGGATAATGTTCAACAGAGGAACTCTGAAGCTGCAAATTAGAGACCATTCTAGCCAAGGAGCAGAGTGGATAGAAATGTCTGGAGGACAAGATCTTGGAACATATCTTGCAAGTAAATAATATTATATTTTGCAATAACTTTGGTAAAGAAATATGTGTGCTTACAGATAGTAGCAAGGAAGGATATTGTGATAGAATATTTACAGCTAGTAAAGATGTGATAGAAGAAGGAGAACAATGGAAGTTCTAAAAAAAAGAGTAGGAGAGAAAAATCCTAGAGGAGTAGAGGAAGCTCAATAAGGTTCCAAAGAAGATAACCAGAGATACCAAAAGGTCAGGATAAGAAGGAGAAACTTGGTGAGGTATATTGTAGCAAGGTGAAATCGACTTGTTACTGCATAGGATTACTTGTATCTTACAATTGAGCATGGAGAAGCTCAAAAATGAAGAAAATATGATGATTATAGAAACTCATGTCAAGGGTTCAGGAGAAAACCACAACCAGATGAGAAAAAGTGCCAAATCAATTGGTAGAAACCAAATAAGTGATAAGGAATTTGATAGAGAGATGGTTGAGTTAAAAGAACAACTTAGTGAGATGATGAAGCTTCTATAGAAGAGAGTTAAAGAAGACCAAAGATATGGCTGGAATTTGAAGAAGAAGGTTAAATGGAATATAATGCAGTGGTTGGTAAGAAAGTTGAGATGAAAAATGAAGCACAACTTGAATGCTTGGACCAAAAAGGAAGAGGAAATCAAGGAATCTAAGTACAAAAAGTCCTTGGAAGCAAGATAAGAAGTTCACTTTTGTGAACCATGATAGGGAGTAATGATTGCAGAAGAAGATGAGGGACAAGACGAAGACCTCATGAAGGGCTTAGAGAATTCAATCCATCACGGAGAAAGGATGCTAGAGGCACTTGGAGGGACTCAATAGTCTCATGTTTTTAAAACTAAGAATTTGTGTGTGTGTGCATGTTATGCAGGTTATGAAGATGGCCAATCATTAAAAATTTCCATAAAGAAAGAGGATGTCGCAGAATTGTCTCAAAGAGATAGAGGCAAGAATATTCTAGTAGATGGAATGAAAGGATGCATCTTTGTGACAAAGAAAGATAATCCAAATACTGAAGGCAAGAGACGACACTCATAGGTAGTGTTTCTAGATTTCAATGAAGAACTAAAATTTTTGGAAAATTGGTTAGAAAAGCCTAATATTGAAGATGTATATCTAAGAGAGAAAAATGAGGTAATGGATTTACCTTTAGCAGATTCAATTTTGTTGAGTAAACGCGAATGTATGCTAACATAAAATGAACGAGGAATTGTATTTGAAGACAACAACATGGTTATAAGAAGGATATCTCTACAAGAGAACAAGATGGATGAAGACCATACCAAACTTTCAGGACTAGTTGTTGAACATGATAGGATCGAAGAAGCATTAAGTCAACATAAGGATTTAGTAAACAAGGAGTGGGGCATTCCTTTGAAGCGAGTCAAGAAACATGTGGATTCTTATGATGAGGTTCTGAGGCAACTATATACCTTATGGAAGTATGATGAGAATGCACAACAAAGGAGTATATAACATAAAATTGTTTAATAAGACAACCAAGAGGATAAAAATGCTATTAAGATCGATGAAAGTTAAAGGAATATAAATGAAGACAAATATCAAGGATGTGTATATGAAGGATTAATAATTGTAGTGGAAATTAAGACATAAAAAAAGTTGTGTTTATGATAAAAAATGAGCTCCAAGAATGTCTCGAGGAAAATGTTTTTTGTAATATGTTTATTATGTGTGTAGGTGTAAACAGAAACAAGATTTCTGAAGATAGAAGTATATAGCCTTTCACAAAGAAACAAGAATATTGGAGGAGGAAACTGTGTGCCTTAGATATTTGTGAAGAAGAATGGAAGAGAATTCTTATAACCCTCACACAAAACATTGTTGAGACAATAGAAATTTGTTGCAGAGTATCTATAATAAAAATGAATGCAGTTAGGAAATTCAAGGAAGGAAAGTCAAAGATAAAGGCAAGCAGAAGACTTCAGAGTTGAGACAAAATTTTGAGGAAAATGAAGCTGTGAAGAAAGCACTAAGTTGGCTTGGAGATACTTCAAATGATGAAGTACATGGAGTCCTGAAATGGGTTATGAAAGACTGCAATGATGCAAGTATAGAGCTTGCCAAAGAAAGAATAACAATGAAGAATGATAGCAAGGATGAAGCAACTAATCATTGGTGCATGATCATGGACAAATCCTTACAAAAAGGTATAAAGTGTTATTTGCTAATCTTTCATTTTAATGAGAAAATAATCAAATAACAAAATTTGTTTGAGCAATCACGTAGAATGAACATCTAGCTTAGAGACATGCATTATTGGTTGCATAATTTTTTATTTAGTGAGTTGCAGTATTCTCAAGAAATTGAGGACAAAATAAATCATGGAGACAAAAATATGGCAACAACCATACAAAATTTCTGTGGAAATTTGAAGCAATCAAATTGAAACAATGATGTGTACCAACGAAAGACAATACTAGACATTGAATTGGATAAATTATGGAAGCATTTGATGAAGATTTCCAAATGGAAATACCAAAATAAGAAGAAGAGAAGCATGCAAGTACAATTTACTGAAGGAAACAAGGAGATTGAACAACAACAAAGTAAAGTTTGAGATTCTTAAAGGTTGTAGGAAACAACAATACAACAATAGGACAACAAGGCAAGTAGACATCAAAATAAGATTTGGGATATAGGAAGACTTCAACAAATGGAATACTCATGATCAGGAGATCATGGAAATTTTGTACCATGGGAGTGTGATGCAGGAGCATCTCCCATCATAAATTGATCATTTTGAAAAGACCTAGGAGGGTCTTAGAGTTTACTAAAGGGAGTGAGTTCCCTTAATTAGATTGTTATATTTTCCTAAGTTTTAATTAGATTATAGAAGGGTTTTTAAGATGAGTTTGTTTGGAAAAATGCCTTGTAATGTAATTGAATCTTCCTTTAGCATATTTCAAGGTTCTTAGAGAGATCTGAGGATTAAGTTGTAGATTTGTGGAGAGCAATTAAGATCTTAACAAATTTAGTAATTTGTGTTCCTTTTATTCTGTAAGCCTATGGGCATAGGAGGTGGCCAATTTGATATGAATATGGACAAAAAGAGAGTGTGACCAAATAGAAGAAAATCAAGCCAAAGAGGGAGAGAGAATTGAGAAAAAGTTCAAGTTGTGAAACAAAGCATGAGAAGTAATTTTGAAACTATGTACAGTGGTCAATTTAATGAAAGTAATGTGACTGTGTGTGTATTTATCTGTGGATATGCGTGAATGTTGATAAATTCATGAATAAACGATTGAGACCGTGTGAGAACGAACATCTAATCATAATCATTTTAGAGCAAGTGGTTTTTTGTGCGAAGGAATGAGTTCAAGAGGAAGAATCTAGTATCCATGAACTCGTTAAGATTAGGAATACATTGTAAATCCAACATTAATAGGAAATTTGTGTTTTAATAAACCAATAGTGGCGATCGAATAACGTGGTAGGGTGAGTGACGAGCAGTTTATATATTGTTGATCATCGAGGATCAACAATCGTAGCAGGTTGAAGGAAAAATAAATCGCGACCCTTGATCACCAGGGATCAACGACTAAGATCGATCTATCGAATCAAGACTCAACAACAAAAATAAACACAGAGTTAGAAGTTTTGGGGGTGATACTTTGGTGGGAGATATATCAATTAACAAAAGAAATAGCGCTACTAAATAAATGTTGGCGATCTAATCATGATCAAGATCAACGATGGAGATGGTAAGGTCCCATATCGGTTCGATAGAATAGTTTACATTTGTTTTGATAGATATCCAATATGTGATGGAGCGATATCTGATATACGTATGTTAGAAAAGAGAGGATCGCAGAGCAATAAAATAATAAATATGTAGAAATAAAACATAGAAGATACAGAATAAAAAAAAGACAAATATATACATTGTTCACCCTATGTGGGCTTGATCGGAAAAGATCTTTTAAATGACAATGGTTGAGTTAATTTGCATGAGTTAAATTACCATTTAGGAATTGAATGAAAGAGGAAGAATTATAGAAGAAAACATAGAAGCCATATAAACATGTATAGATCTGGAAATAAACATGAAGAACAACAAACCATAAAAAACCAAAGTGATAACAGAGTTTGGCAATCTCGCCTACGTCTCCGGGCCTTGTCTCAGTGGGTGAGGATTTCTTATTTTTGTTCAAATATTTAAAAGTAAATCACAATAGTGAAAAAAGGGTTACAAACTGATCTGGTCCTATTCTACCAGATCTCAAGAACCCAAAAAAACTAACAACACTAAAAACGGATGACCGGAGCTCCCATAAATGGCCCGCAAAGGTGCGCTCCTCAATAGCTTCCCTGCATGGCAATGGCTTTGGCTCAACAATTTAGTAGCATAAACCTGTTTTGAACCTCCTCCCATGGCTTCAAGAGCCTCTGGTTTATATAGGCCTGAATTTGATAACCATCTCCCAACTTCCCCCAAGATCCGACCTCAAAAAGGGCCCAAGATCCTCCAAAATTGGATTAAATCTCTCAATATCAAGCTAATAATCCAAAAAAAATCTTTTAATATAAAGTCAAAACCCACTTTAGCAATTATGTAGGGAGCAACCCTGTTTTCACTAGCTCCTGGGCACATGGGTGCCTTCCATGTGGCCCTGGCCCTGTTGGCACGCTGATCTATTCCTTAACCCCGACGCCTAGTCCTGTGGTTGGCCATACAGTCGCTAACTAGTCCTCCGCGCCCACCCCTTATCTGGTGTAGCCCTTGTTCCATTAGCCCCCGGTCATGTGCTCTCGGGCCATGTGGCCACAACCTTATCCACGTGCCCGCAGGTGTTAAGCCCCCTGTTTTAATCCATTGGTTATGTCCACCATTCGACGGGCTAGCCCGACCGACTGGGGCTAACCCCTAACTTCCGCGCCAAGGTAAAGAACCAGGTCACATGGAGCGCGGTCATGTGATATATGTCGAGGGTTTATCAACCAAATTTATGCCAAACTAATATATATGGAGCAAGGTCATATAGTAACAATTAAATGAAGTACATCGGGGCTGGGGCTAGACCCCAACCCTTTCTCCGCCCAAATATACAACAATTCAAGTTTAAATACAAATGGCGCCGATATAGGTTAAGACCCACAAGGTAGGCGGGCTGGTAGCCCAGCCTACGCCCAAGACATTCCCCCATGCCGGAGGTCACGCGGTCGACTCTGGTGGAGTCCAACAAAATTTTTCCCATATGCTATCCAATGCAGGGGTGCCACGTGGCAGCTTAGGACTGGGCCACGTGACACCACGTTATTCGACCAACAAAGGAAATGTGTCTAAAAACTGTTGGTCCACCTGTCTATCGAGGTGTAAGCCCAATCAACATCTATCACACCTGCCATGTCAACCATGTTTCGTACGGATGTACGAACTTCCCACGTCAGCCGTATAGATGTGCCACGTGTCACCCTTGCAGTGGTGACATGTGTCACACAATAACTAGTCCACCTGTCACATCAACTACCCAGTCAAACTATGTCCACGTCAACGCCACATGCCCAATCATGTCAGTTGTATGGCCGTACGACCTATACAGTCAGCTTCCACGTGGCACTGTAAGGACTGTACAATCATTAGTTTTTTGCCTATTTGGCAAAATGAACAGATCACGATAACTTGGTCATACGACGCTCGTTTGAGCCCGTTCAAGTTGCGTTGGGTTCGTATTGACGAGGCCTACGCACACATTTGTTTTGAAGAGATTTTGAGCATTTTGATTTTTAGGCCTTTTTGAGCCCCATCTGGCTCTTGGATCCAATTCTGAATCACACCTCCCCACTAAATACCTTTTGGTCCTTCAAAAAGTTACAAAATTAACCTTTACTGATTACATACTCATAAGGACAAAAACAAAACACCATGTTGTACAAAAATGATGTTATAACAAGTCATCATTTCAACACGTGTGATTACATTAATGGAAGCAAAATATAATGAAGATGTGACATTCACTTCTGGAAAAACCAAGTGGCTGGTTTCTTTCCTTCTTGTTGTTCCTCTTGCTTCGCTGGTAATGTCTCTTCCTTTGTGAGTATGTGCACAATCCTTTTGTCCTTCTTTGGATGAAGCTCCAGATTAAGCTTCCAACAATTAGTCTTTTGATGTCCACCCCTGTTGCAATACGTGCAGTGAGTTTTTGGCATCTAGACTTGTTTGCCATTCTCTTTCTTCCGATGTGGAGTTGAGTCTTTATGTCGTGTCTCCTTCCTAGTCGACATAAAATTATTGTACAAATATTGTCTCTTCCAATACTTGGAAACACAATTCTTGGGTGAATGAAAAAAAGTACAAGGATACATCTTCCACAAGTTTTGGATTACATGATTATGTTTATTATAATAAAAAAGAGAATTGGAAAAACCATGACCATTATACCTCTCTTGCTGATATTCACCTTTCTTTGAAGATGACTTGTATTCACTATCACAATCATGGAGTGATACACCATCACCTTTCGTGAATCGATCCTGCAATGACTTAGGCTGGTCATTTGAAGCATCACTTGCTTCCGATGTTTTGGAGCCCATCTTGGAGAATGCTCCAATCTCCTCTTTGCCATATCCCAATCCTAAATAACGAGGTCTTTCCACAACCTCAATGGGATTAATGATACCTTGACCCTTATTTCCAAGGCCCTTTCCTTCATATCCCATGTTGCTTAGCAATCTCAAACCTATACCTCTTTTATGTTTTTCAAAAGCACCAAAACCATCTTGATGGGAACAATGCGAAATTAATGAATGAACTCCACTGCATACCTCAGAGATGTTTTCTGAATTCGGTGTAGAAGACAATTCCTTCAATTCTTCTTTGCTTTTGTTGTTCTTTGAAGCTTTTTCTTGAACCGATCTCTTTCGTTCCAAGTAGTCTTCATACAACACTTTCACCATCTCGGACATGGCAAGGAGAGTTTTTAACATGTCCTTCTCATCTTGAGAAAGTCCCTTTGTAGATGCCATTTTCTCAACTGAGATGAGCCTTTCCCTGGTAAACATGCAAACTCAAAATCCAAACGTTAACTAGCTCTGATGCCACTTGATCCGAAAAGATCTTTTAAATGACAATGGTTGAGTTAATTTACATGAGTTAAATTACCATTTAGGAGTTGAATGAAAGAGGAAGAATTATAGAAGAAAACATAGTAGCCATATAAAGATGTATAGATATGGAAATAAACATGAAGAACAACAAACCATAAAACACTAAAGTGATAACGGAGTTCGGAAATCTTGCCTACGTCTCTGAGCCTTTGTCTCAGTGGGTGAGGCTTTCTTATTTTTGTTCAAAGATTTAAAAGTACATCACATAAGTGTCAAAAAGGTTACAAACTAATCTAGTCTTATTCTACCAGATCTCAAGAACCCAACAAAACTGACGGCACTAAAAACAGATGACCGGAGCTACCAGAAATGGCCCATAAAGGTGCACTCCTCAATTGCTTCCCTGTATGACAATGGCTTTGGCTCAACAATTCGGCAGCATAAACCTGTTCTGAACCTCCTCCCATGGCTTCAAGATCCTCTGGTTTATATAGACTTGAAGTTGGTAACCATCTCCCAACTTCCCCCCAAGATCTGGCCTAAAAAAGGGCCCAAGATCCTCCAAAATTGGATTAAATCTCTCAATATTAGGCTAATAATCCAAAAAAATCTTTTAATATAAAGTCAAAACCCACTTTAGCAATTATGTAGGGCGGAACCCCTTTTTCGCTAGCTCTTGGGCACATGGGCGTCTTCCATGTGGCCCTAGCCCCGCTGGCGCGCTGATCTATTCCTTAACCTCAGTTCCTGGTCCTGTGGTTGGCCATATGGCCGCAGGCTAGTCCTTCGCGCGCACGCCCTTATCCGGTGTAGCCCCTATTTCGTTAGCTCCCGGTCCTGTGCTCTCTGGCCATGTGGCCACAACCTTATGCACACGCCCACAGGTGTTAAGCCCCCTGTTTTAAGCCATTGGTTATTCCCCCTGGTCGGCGGGCTAGCCCGACCGACCGTGGCTAACCCCTAACTTCTGCACCAAGGTAAAGAACTGGGTCACATGGGGCGCGGTCACGTGATACACGCCGAGGGTTTATCAACCAAATTCGTGCCAAACAAATATATATATGGAGCAGGGTCATATAGCAACGATTATATAAAGTACATCGGGGCTGGGGCTAGACCCCAACGCTTTCTCCACCCAAATATACAATAGTTCAAGTTTAAATACAAATGGCGCCGATATAGGTTAAGACCCACAAGGTAGGCGAGTTGGTAGCCCGACCTACGCCCAAGATGTTCCCCCACGCTGTAAGTCACGCGGTCGACTCCATTGGAGTCCAACAAAATTTTGCCCATATGCTATCCAATGTAGGGGTGCCATGTGGCAACTCAGGATTGGGCCATGTGGCACCTCGTTATTCACCCAATAAAGGACACATGTCTAACAACCATTGGTCCACCTGTCTGCCGAGGTGTTAACCCAGTCAACATCCATTACACCTGCCACGTCAGCCACATGTCGTACGTACCTGCCGCGTCAGTCGTATAGACGTGCCGCGTGTCACCCTTACAGTGGTGACATGTGTCACACAATAACTGATCCATCTGCCACATCAACTGCCCAGTCAACCGCTGTCCATGTCAGCACCACGTACCCTATCACGTTAACTGTACGACCATACGACATGTACAGTTAGCTGCCACGTGGCACTGTACGGATTGTACAATCATCATTTTTTTGCATGTTTGACAAAATGAACATATCACGATAACTTGGTCATACGACGTCCGTTTCAGCCCGTTCATGTTGTGTTGGGTTCATATCAACAAGGCCTACCCACACGTCCGTTTTGAAGAGATTCCGAGCACTTTGATTTTTAGGCCTTTTTTTAGCCCCATCTGGCTCTTGGATCCAATTCTGAATCAGGGCTACATCCACCAGAGAAATTGCTAATCCTTCCTTTATTATTATCCAACAAATGAAGGGTTACAACCTACAACACTCCCGCTGTAATTTCCTCTTTTTTTTTTTTTTTCTTATAGTCTTCTCTCTCAGAATACAAATATTCGCTCTCTCCCACATCCACAATACAATTCCTCATAAAAGAGGGTTTCCTTCTAGGGAAAAAAAAACCCTAACATAACTTCTATCGTCAGATGTGCGACCTTATAATGAACGGTCCAAATTGACTACAAAATTACAATATTTTACAAAGCAATTTTTCCAAAATTTCTCTTCAGGGGTGTTGCCCCTAAACCCCCACCAGGAGGCTCCATAAAGTGTCATTGTCCCCCCTGGATCCAGATGTGGGGGGAAAGCCCCCCACACCCCTCTGTCAGGAAATAGAGTCCAAACGCAACTGAAACAAGACGTATAAATCATGAAGATAATCGAGCTCCACAACCAACACAGTATGGACGATACTCGATATTGGTGATTCGATATATGCATTGGTGTAGACATGGAATCACCGATAAACAATATCCCGATGTAATGGTTCCGCAACAAGATTCTGTATCGAGACCCCGATATTGTTGAAACTCCATTGTATTATAACACCGATACCCGATACTCGATAAGCCCTTGGTTATAACCCACGGTCTTGTGGAGGTTTAGTATTGAATGTTAATATATGTTGTGTGTAAAGAATAAGCCTTAGCGCTCGGGTTTAAGTAATAGTCTTTTTCCAAAGGATTGTTTGGTGCTGGTACGAGATTAATAACACTGCTATTCCGCTGCGTATATAGTGAATACAAGGATTTGCCAACAAACTTTCCCATAGGAGTGGACGCATTTAAACCAGTTCCACATTAATGGTATTCGGGTTCCAGAGAAGCGAGTTACTTAAAGTGATTAAACATGTCCTACCTCCATCACCTTGAAACACATTCACAATCACAGTACTCAGGATGGGTCTAGAGATGAGATTCCTGTGGACGTGTCCCAGTCAAAACCTCCTCTGCTAATGCTGCTGGAGATAGCGTAGGTTCGACTGGGGTGACCTTGTAACACATTCACAGTACTCATGATGAGCTCTTGAGATGAGACTCATGTGGACGTGTTCCCAGGTCGCCTTAGCCGAAACCTCCTCTGCTACTGCTGCTGTTAATGATATCCCAAGTCTGATATGAAATTTCTTTTAGATTGTTTGGTTCAATGAAATCTTTCTAAGTCTGATATGAGAGTTATTTTAGATTGATTGGTTCAATGAAATCGAATTTAACTGGGCCTTCACTTGCTCTGTGCTTCATCATTTTTTTCAGGTGACTATTGTTTTTATTGTTTTACAGATCATAAACAGATCCAATGGAAGTGTTTTTTAGGAAAAGATCCAATGGTAACCCCTGTTTTAACTGTTTTGCAGATCTAATTGAAGTTTTTTTGGCGGAAAGATCCAATGGAAGGTTGAAAATTGAAATGTATAGGTACCTGGCTGTTTCAAGACCTCAACCAATATACCCACAGGCTCAACCAATATACCCACAGGGATCAATTGAAGGAGAAGTGGCAGCAATCAGTACTCACAAGGATATATTGAAGGAGAAGTGGCATAAATCTGTACCCACAAGGATTTATTGATGGAGAAGAGGCAGCAATCCTGTTATTCCAAATCCTCAAAATTGTCGATTGGCGATTTTCTACATGTTTACATATTGTACGTAAGCATTTATGGCATCCCAGTTTGAAGTTTGATGTGTAGTATAAATTTTCTATTTTTTGGTGTTTTTACAGGTATATTTTTCAATCAATTTTGGTTGAAATTAAAAGTTGAGGATTTTTCATGGCGCTGAATCTATTTATGCATTAAAAATACAATCAAATAATAGAAAAGGGTGACTTCATCCATATCTGTTTAGCTAGATTCTGATGAAAAAATTGAAAAAATCTATTGTTTAAATAAAATTCTAAAAAAATATTTTCCATATTTTGCATTGATATCAAATGAACTTATTGTTATTGTTATAGTGGATAATAATGAGAATAACATAAAAACTATCACTATGATTCTAGTGATTACTTCTTTAAGAATTATTGAGAACCCTCCCATAGTTTCAAGAAATTGTTCAAACAATTTTTTTGGTTCTCCTTACAATCACAAAAATATTTATATTAAAAATCATAAAAATATTTATAAAAAACAATTATCATCATCCTTGTGAATATATTATAGGGGTTTAAAAAAAACCTATCATCATCCTTGTGAATATATTATATGGGTTTAAAAAAGTTACAATTAGATGATATTATTAGTTAACTTATAATAATAATAATAGATGATATTATTAGTTAACTTATAATAATAATAATAATAATAATATATTTATAAAGTTATGACTAAGCTAAACATTAATTGGTGTATAAGACTTTTTTGTTTATGGGATAAATGATCTTCTCCAAATAACAATTTGATTGCGTAATTCTATACATACATACATGATCAAATACTGAAAGTATTAATAGAAGATAAAAAATAAAATAAAAAATTACACTATCCAACATTTTAACACCCTTCTTATAATCATTCATAACTTTGCAAATGTTGATAAAACCTTCTTTTAAAATTCATTATTACTTTGGAATATTGAATCTTAGAACTTCGACCATCTATTTCATTTTGAATGGAAATTACAAATACATGATGTTAACACTAGTTTCATTTTAATAGAGTTTAAATATGTTTCAACTCAAGGAAATATGCCATCAAGGAATAGTTTCATTTTAATAGAGTTAAAATATGTTTCAACTCAAAGGAATACACAATCAAGGAATAGTTTCATTTTAGTAATTAAAATATGTTTCAACTCCAAGGAATATGCAATTATTAGAACAATCAAACAAATTATTTGTAGACAAATAAAATCAAGTATTATTGTTTCTCTTGTATTAGTTAGTTTTCAATAACAAAGATTCAAACCAGTTTATCTTCCACAACACTAATCACCCCCTCTTACATAGTGAATAAACATCGTACATGATAATATCATGATTGACCCCACACACAAGTGTCTTAAAAAAAAATGCGATTCTACTTCTACTTACAACACTTCATTAGTTAGCCTTATACCTATGTTTTCATAAAATTAGTGAATATGGTCCTAAAAAAATATATGTTGTATACTCTTTACAACACTTCATTAGTTAGCCTTGTACCTATGTTTTCATAAAATTAGTGAATATGATCCTAAAGAAATATATGTTGTATACCTCCTTACAACACTTCATTAGTTAGTCTTGTACCTATGTTTTCATAAAATTAGTGAATATGGTCCTAAAGAAATATATGTTGTATACTAAAGAAATATATGTTGTATACCTTTTTGAGAATGATATTTTTATGATTTAAGGTTTTAAATTTTTGACATGTATAATAAATCATTCATAATTGTACTTCTACTTACAACACTTTATTAGTTAACCTTGTATCTATGTTTTCATAACATTAGTGAATATGGTCCTGAAAAAAAATATGAAATATGTCGTATACTTCTTTGAGAATGATATTTTTATGATTAGGGTTTCAAACTTTTGATATGTATAATAAATCATTCATAATTCTACTTCTACTTACAACACTTCATTAGTTAGCTTTTTATCTATATTTTCATAAAATTAGTGAATATAGTTTTAAAGAAATATATGTTGTATACTTTTTGAGAATAATATTTTTATGATTAGGATTTCAAACTTTTGACATGTATAATAAATTATTCCTAGTAAAGTATAACATTAAATACATTTAAAAAACAATTAATTATTTTAAGTGTAAAGTGTATTTTTTTGAGTAAATGATATGTACAATAAATTTTCTATTATAACACTATAGTTATAGTAGATATTAAATATAATGAAGAAATCAATTAAGAATATAGAGGTTGAGTCTTTAGCTATATAGGAATCATATTGATTTAGTTATATAGGATTTATATTGATTATAGTTGAGGGAAAGTTTGTAGAATATATATAAAGTTCAAATCTTTTTTTCTTAAACATTTGGATTTGGATAATTAAATTTCAATTTGGAATGTAAATAAGATGGACAATGAAATTTAGTATTTATTGATAAATTTTCTACTATTTTAAAATTTTTCATAGATTTTTAGTACCACTACCAAGATCCAAGAAATATTCCATAGTACATTTTGCAATTTTTTTTGTATGATAGTAATGAAGACACAACTTCTAGATTTAAATTTATTAATTTTATATACATAGTATCATGTAATCTTCAAAAGTATTATTATTTGCAATGTTATTAACCATTTATTTATTTGAATTCATTGCAATTTGCAAGAGTAATATGCTCAATGAACGCTTGTAAAAGAAACATGTTGGATTTTTCTTTTCTTCTCTTGAATGTCAGCGAAACAATAAATTTAAACCAAGAACACGTTATCCTCCTAATGTTTATATGTTGCAATATGAAAATAGTTAATAATAAATTGAGGTGGATAGGTATAATGGATTGATTGATGGACATTTAAGATGTGAGTTTGTTTCCATATTATTGCAATACCCCTATTTCCCCCAGTTTGTAAATATAACTATAATTTGTCGAAAGATTGTGACAGACTAAATATGTGTGAATGATGGAGTTGATGAACCTTTTGTTATAAAAGGTAATGTATGCATTTTCGGTTATTAATAGAAAATGGATAGTGTTTCATAACTAATGAAAGAGGGGTTTGCCAAGATAGACCATGATGCTATGAGAGAGATGGTGAGGGGAACCATAAATGGTTGAGCTGACCCTCCACCAAACCAGTACCTTACTGGATTTAATGACTCAGATCCAGAACAGTCCTCTAACCCAGAAATGAATTATGAGTCATATTGGTAGCTGAAAGATTCCTCCTCAAGAGTTAATGAGGAGATGGGGCAGAGTACCCTTCTTCAAGACTTCTAGACTTGACCACGAGCTGGGGATTTAGACCCATGTAATCTTGCTAAGGAAGGAAAGAAAAGAGGTAATTCGTGGGCAGAGGTAGATTTGCAAGGAGGTAGATTCGAAAGACCAATCTCGAGAAGAGAAAAGAGCACTTGCAACTCTCTGGTTCGAGGGAGAACTGAGAAATAAGCTCGTTTTGGGTGCAAGAAGCTGCTGGAAGGGTTTTTGTTCCAAGCAGATAAACGAGGCTGACGAGTGACTGTGGAAGTAATCGTGCAAACCTCCTTTCTTGGTACAGAGAAAATCAGTTGCCAAGATTCTGTGGAAGGAGGAGAGTAACCTCCGTCCCTGACTGTCACTGAGCAAGAAGAAAGAGTCTCTCTCAGAGCATCATGGTCTAGCTCGGGGGTGGCCAGGGGTAAATCCATTCAGGAGTGGATGTGCCTATGGTTGGGTGGAAACATGCATCCCTTTCAACAATCATTCATGATTCTATTTTTCTGATAAGTATTTCCATACTCTGTGTATTGAAATGGAAATGATGATTGAATATATTTATATGTCTTTGATTGAGTCCTGTATAGAATGATTAAAGTAGAAATATGTATTGTCTCTCTATGAACCTATGCTTTTGGATGGTCTTCTGCTTGCCTCAACTTAGTAGTTAGAGAATTATGGGACGTAAGTCTGCAAACGATTCAGGGTAGAACTTACTAGAATATTTAAAGTCCTGTCGACCTCTCGAATCTACCTTCACGGGAATACCAAGTTCAAACTCTATGGAAGGAGGGTGCCTCCTTTAGACCTTTCACCCATGTGACCAAGGGCTCATGCTAGTGTCCTTATCCAATTCACGAATAAAGAGAATAGCGCGTACCCCACGAACAGTTTTCAGAGGACCCATATGACCAAGGTCGGGGAACCCTGCACTAGGCTCGAAAGGAGCTAAGCCTTCCTGGCTTCGAAAATCTGGGAGTTTGAAGCTCTAGAATGTTACTACCTTACCATTTGTAAACAGGTCGAAGGCAACTGGTTGTTATGGTTACCCAATAGGTTAACCGACGCCTGGCGGTTTCCCTAACCGTGGCAGATAGACTTGCCCACCGTTAAACCTTGACCCATTTACCAATCACGAAGTAATGCAAGCTGAAGATCCGAGGGTATTCAAGAGTCCCCTTGGCCGTTGGATATACACCGAGGTAAGTCTGACGAAGTCCTACTTCAAGAGAACAAAGGTGTTATAGCACCAAAATCCCCAAATGCCAGAGTTACGAAGTGATGAGAGCCGTGGATCTGGGGAGTTCATTGAGAACCCCTCTTACCCATCTGATCAACCAGTGGAGGGGCCCATGTACGATACTTCAGCAAAGTCCTGCTTCGGGAGAGAGGAGCAACCATAATGCTGAAACCCTCGAAGGCCGGAGCTGCGAAGTGATGAGGACCATAGATATAGGGACCCTTTGGGATCTCACTTGACCGTTAGATCTAGACCATGGTCAGCCCAACGCTGACCACTTCGAGAGAAAGGAGGAAGTCACACCACAGATCCCCCGAACGCCGAAGTTACGAAGTCACAAAGGCCGTGGATCCAGGGGTTATGTGGATACACCTTGACTGTGAGATTGAAGGGCTTGGAAGGCTATCAATCCGAGGTGATGTGACATGATGAAATCACCCATGGTGATGTGGAACCACGTTTGATGTGCCAAGTGTCACTTGGATTTGTATGTTTCACAGATCCTATGTGCCCATTAAAATGTGACATGTGTCACCTAATGTAAGGGACACATGTCATCTATGCATGGTCGTGTGTCACCTCTAGCATTTGCTTACTTGATCCATTTGGCAGGTGGAGTACTTGGGACCCACTTGTCCTTGCCCCCACATACAGTACACCACCATGTGTGAGGGTGAACCCTTCAAGAGTTCCGGAGTCCAGAGGTTTGGGGTGCAGTATCGAGGATAAGCCGAAATTCTCGAAGGTCGGAGCCACGTGGAGATGTTTCGAGCTCCTTCGGGAGTTCATGAATTTGAGACTCTAGAGGATAGGCGTGCAAAAAGGAGAAGGGACGTTCAACGCCGAACGCTGAACTTCTCTCTAGCTCATGTGTTAAATGAATACCATGTCTCGTTGTTGGATTGGATGGTGGATGAACCTCCCCCATGGCCCATGTCTGATAATTCCTGAAGAACTTTAGGAGGCCATAACTTGCAATCCAGAGCTTGGTTTTGAGTCTGGTAGTAGTCATTAGAGAGATACAGTTGAGTAGAAGAGAATGGAGATCTCAGATAGATGATTCAATACGACTAAAGTAAGAAAAATTTTGATGCCCCATCCCTAGAAAGGGTACTTAGGGGTCAGGCGTGTTACAAATTGGTATCAGAGCATGGTTAAAACACTTGGCCTACTTGGGCTCATGAACATGTCGCTTAAAAATATCATTAGATAACTTTAAAGGTAACAACCTATCTTACCCCATTCCTAAGAGGCTTCATTAAACCTCTACTCAAGAGAGGAATGAAGCTTTCTACTGTTGTATATGTTTTGAAAAATCTGAACTGTGTGTTGTTCATAAACTAGTAGAACATTAACTAACAAAGAATGTTTTATCAACACTCAAACATTCAGTGGACCGCGGGAAAACTACAACATAAAGGATGGTGACACACCATGAATTGGGGGAAATCTCCCACAATAGAGAGAAAGAATCTGATGAAAGGAGGGC
>JASDQU011311578.1:7504-20331 GCA_032191745.1 Picea mariana
TCAAAAAAAGTAACAAAAGAGAGACTTGAACTCAAGACCTCTTACGTAATAAGGCAAGTTTTAACCAAATGGTCTAGCAAAACATATTGTAATGTTCAGAAGGAGGATTGGGGGTGTTGTTGTTGTTGTTTTTGTTGTTGTTGTTGTTGTTGTTGTTGAAGACGACCTTGGAGAGCATGCTCAAAAAAACCTCTTTGAGATGCATCTTTTCCTATCCGTTTCTGATTTGTCGAGATCACACAGGGCATGGGGCAAAGAGAATACGCATATCTAAAAGAGTAGCAACCCAGAAATAAAATTTACAAACCGAAATAAAATCAAAATAAAACTTTGCAGAAATTTTAAAAATGCGTATTCAGGCTTTATACCTCCGGATCTGACTGTAATGGTTGTATCTTGGGCAAACATAAACATTTTCGAGTGAAACGAAAAGTGTTCCTGAATGAAATGAGTGCTCCAAACGCAATGGAACAGTCCTATTAGCCCAAAAATGTACAAAAATTCCAAAAAATGGATATGAGACAACTCGTCTTCACGTTCTCGATCCACAATAGGAGTGGGTCTTCAAACAAGCTCTGATACCATGTTTGAGAACACAGGTATTCCAACAGAGGACGAACACCTTCAGTAACCACTCAAATAACCAGATCAAATATCAACACACCGATGTTTTCATGTGGTAAAACCCCTATGGGGAAACATCCACGACCCCAGCCAACGCAGCCACTTGGAGCAATTTATTAATGCAAAGAAAAAGATTACAGAGATATTTTACAAGATATTTTCTCACAATCGATCATCGAAAAATGATCCTCCATGCTCTTTAAATAGATATCATGGACCAATCGGGTGCTAAGCCACAGATCAATGGCCGTTAAGATCAAGGAGAGTAAGAACCGTCAGATCACTCTGTGTCAGGAACATATCGTGACCGTCAGATTTCCTAACTACAAATGCATACTAATGCATACTAAAGAAACACACTAAGAAACACACTTTTACCTAACGACATATTAGACCAAGTAGATCTTAACTAACTCCTAAGTTTCTAAATATCCTAACAATTGTACCAATCTATTTCTGTTGAGTTGATTTCTTACCTTTGGCCTTTTTGGATTTAGCTGGATGTGAATCATTTCCTAAAGACTGGATTAGCCAATTCTAGGGTCTTTGAACTTCATTTAAATATGAGATGACCAATGTCTTTATTAAACCTTGGTGAAAAAGACTTCCTTTAGCTGTAGCAGGATGAGATTGTACCCTCTTGGACATTTTAGATCAACTCTTAAGTAGGAAATAGGGTAAATTGAGAGGATAATCCCCATTATTGTGAATTAATAGTCTGATATGGTAAATATAAACCAGTGAAAACCTACCCTCACACTTGATATACATTTGGATCATCATCAAAGCAGTATGTCATTCCTTCTTTACCCAGCTATGTGGAACTCCATTTTTCCAGTTGGGATTTTGTTTTTCTAGGATTAAGAACTGATTCACGAATTCCATAATCACATTATCTTTATTACACCACCTTTCTCCACCAACTAGAAATTTACAGGCTCTTGCAATTGAATGTTCAGTCACCATCATCAGTAATTTCCCAATTACAATTTCAAAACCATCAAAGTTCTATGCGAAAATCATTGAGATATGTTCATCGTGTCCATGGAAGGTTGTGAGAAACTCAAACCAACCTGCATCTTTAAACCTCTACGCCATTTGGGGGTATGATTCAATTAATTTTGTGCCCTCTGGTTCCAATCTAATAATATGTCCACTCATCTTCGCTGCCATGTTACTGATACAGTCCTATGAACAGATATGTGGGGTTTGATACTGAGAATTTTAAAACCTGTGAAGTGTTAGAAACTAAAAATCTCTTATGTTTCCAATTCAATCTCTGCACAAAATACTTGATACATTAGAATAGAAGGTGATAGTTTCTATTAATAATATCAAAACGTGTTTGATTTTATGTAGGTCATGCTGGTACAACTCTATCCCTCGCATATGATGATTATAATTTTCGTATCAACTCGAGAAGAGATCATGGAGAGGCATGCAGATCCTCTAATCACGATTTACGTAATTATGACGAAATCAGGGTGAGATGGCGCATGAAAAAACATGATTATCCTTGGTGTTGTAGGAATAACGTTATTCCTGCAGTGCCATTCATGACTTGGCAGAAAATTTGAAATTTCAAAAATGAATAGACAAGTGATGTGATAAATTTCATCAAATCAACTCCTAAACCTTTAAAAACTTAAGAAAATCATTTAAAAGTGCAAAAATTGCAAAGAATGACAAATCAAACCAAGGGGTAAAAACCAAGTTTCAGGTAACAAAACATAAGCAGGGAGGATTAAGGGTTAGGGAAAACTCACTTAATAAAAAACAAAGTTAGAGACTAACACTGGCTCCTTCTGGGGGTAAAGTTTCATGAGGAAACTTTAAGATCTGCATACCAATGCCTTTACCTTTCTTCTGATTCTCTGATTTCCCTGTTCTATCATCTTTTATTTGAAACACAAACTGTATAAAATCAATTCCATTGGGTATATGGAGTCTTTATTTGAGCTCAAAAATAACAACCACAAAACTACAAGTAGTCTTTCCATTGGGATATGGAGTCCTTATTCTTGCATACTAAAAACAAATTGCTTGGATGCAAGCTTATTCAACCATTCTACTCTACTTTCCTACTAAAATAATGTTGATCATGTGTAGGCGAATGTCCAATGCAACCATGAAATGATTTCACTTCCAAGAGGGTCTTCTTCCTTGCAGGTAAATAAGAAAATGTAGAAAAACTGATATTTTTGTAGAAAAAACATTAATGGGAAGCCCTTACTTACAGCTGCAATTTGCTTTAATTTCACATGTTGCAAAATTTTGAACCTATGGAAACACGAACTCCATGTAGAGAGCCATAGGATCCTGCCAATGGTACTGCATCTCTAGATGATACAAGAAGCCATATTGTTTCTCTATGATTTTTGCTTCATTTATGAGAGCATAAGTCATTTGAAGATCACTGGTTTTATCAAAAGCATCTAGAACCTACTCATATGCTTCTTGGACAACATTGTTCAAAACAACATTATCATCATGAGAATCAAAAGGTTGATCATCATCTTTCACGCTGCCTTCAGATGCACAACTATCATACACCGACGTTGGCTCTTCATGGACGATGTATCGAATTCCTTCATGAATTTGCTGGTTAGAATTTATCATATCATCAACATCTGGATCCAGGACTTCAAGATCATCATCATACTCATCAAATAAAGGTTGATTTGAAAAATTTTCTGAACTCTAAAAACGAAGAACCTCTACTTCAAGATCATTGAAAAAATGAGCGTATATATGTTTCTTGATCATCATAAGAATTTTTACCATAAGACGCATATGAAACAACATCAAATATATTTGCAACTGTTGGTTTTTCTTTCTCATCTACAGTATGGTCTTCAACAATAATATCTTCAGTCAACAACTGATCTTCAAATAGATTAGGAACAACATTTGTATCATAATCACTACTATTAGAAACATTCAGATTGATACCAAATGCATCTAAAGTATCATTGTTATGAATTTCAAGATCAGAATGCTGAAAATATTCCTACTGTAGGACATATTTAGAAGAAGATATGATGGATAATGAATCTTCTTCCTCTTCCTCGATGTAATTATCCTCTTCATCTGCACTGCTAGACTAATCAATTTCCTGAGAATAATATCCTGATTTACATTGCTCACAACAATCTACCAGAAGAAGCTCAGTTGGAAAATACCTTTTACATTGTTCATTGAATGCAGCATGAAATTCTCTTAAACAAGAAATTTTGGAAGCAGGAAGATATTTGTACCAGACACGTGCATCACCCTCCAAAGATTACATAAAAAAATTCATCAATGCATCTTCATGATGAATATTCAGTTGATCCATGCATTGATGAAACTCAATCAAATGTAGCGTTGGATTGTCCTCATCCTTTTCTCTGAACCATGGAAGGCAATCTCCCCATATATCAATAGTGGGAACATCATTAGGGAAACCAACAATAGAAGATAAATTAAATGGTGCAAATCTTCGTGCCAAAATAGCTTCCATAGCCTTTGACATCTCGGATCAGTGGAGTTGTCAATGGATTCTTCCTTCATGGAATCGCTAGGTGAATGATACAGTCAGAAAAAGTATCCAACTCCTTTTCACCATCAAGAGCTAGAATTGATCGTTTTCATTCTCCCAGGGACAAATACTTCACGTCTCCATCCCCGGCAACGACGCCAAAATAATTTAGTCCCTAAAGTTGCACTTGAATGTGAGAGGGAAAGCTAGGGAATCATCAGGTTAATGCAATAATATTTAAAGGGTTTTAAGAATTGGTTTTTAAGTATGGTTGAAATTTGGTTCAAGGTTTCACGGTAAACACAAGGTTCAAAATAAAGCCAAGAGATATCCCATTGATTTGTTAAAGGTTAGCCACATAAATAGATCAGACAAATAAGGAAAATAAAAAGGGTAAATATGGAAGTATTCAATTTGTCAACCCCATATGGATTTCTTATTTCAAAATATAATTTAGAAACAAGAACATGTACTTAAAAATCAAATACTGATAATAAACAATAACAACAAAATCTTCATTGTATTAATTAAGACCAAGAAATCAATGCATTGCAACTGAAAAATTATCTAACGCAAGAAAAAAAAATAGAACATGAAATGAGAGAAAATATGACGATCAACATGTCTTTTCCATTAAGTATCAATGTGGAACAAAACTGTCTTACAAAGAGTTCAAAACAGGTCCCTAAAAGCCCAACGTTTCGACCATTACTTTTCCTTATAAATAGTTTATATAGAAACAGTACATAATTATCAAGATCCAGAAGAAATTGATCTGCAAACCTCCTCATATATATTTAGTTTCTTGTTTCAAGTAATCAAGGAGATTATCAGATGTGATCTCCAACTCGAATTGATGAGGTGGCTTGTCAACTATTGTCCATGAGATTTTTTAGGAAAATAAATCCGGTAAATTCATGAAAAATAGGGTACAACAATCTCTTCGTATCTCTCAAATGGTGATAGTTGTGTAAAAACCGAGAGAATTTTTTGTGAAGGGACTCATTCTCAACAAAAACCTCTTTTGGTTTCCAAAACTTCATCACCATCAGTTCTGTAACCTCTCCCAAAATTACTAACTAAAACAGGAAATTATTTATTGTGAAATATCAGAAAAATAGGCCTCAAAGATAAATTTGAATCTCTTAAAATGTGATAGTTGTGTAAAACCTGAGAGAGATTTTTGTGAAGGGGAATGTTCCCAACAAAAAATTCTTTTGGTTTCAACTAATTCATCTCCATCTGTTCTCAAAGATCTCCCAAAATTACTGACTAAAACAGTAAATTATTTATTGTGAAATCTCAGAAAAATAGGCCTCAAAGATAAATTAGAATCTCTTAAAATGTGATAGTTGTGTAAAAACCGAGAGATTTTTTTGTGAAGGGGAACGTTATAAAAAAAAAATCTCTTTTGGTTTCAACTAATTCATCTCCAGATGTTTTGAAACCTCTCTTGAGGATAAAGACTAAAACAGGTAAAAAAAACAAAGTATTTCCTGTAGCTTCTTATTCTTGTCCATTTCACTTCTAAATTTAACTTTAAACTCTGGGAATTCCTCTACAGGTGAAGTTTGGTTAAGGTCTATAACAGCCTTATTTTTTCTTAATTTGATCTATTATCTAAAATATAATCCAGATCTATGAACTTCATCATCCATACTATCTAAATCCCTGGTCTCTGAAAGATTTGGAATCTGATCTGGATCTTTACTGGTGGTAGCTTATTCCTGACTTTTACCTACAGGAGCATCTCCAAATATTTGTTGAGTTTTCATATTCCTTTTTCTAGCCCATGTTACCCTAGCTATAGATTATCCTTCTTTAATTGAGGACTCAGTGACTGTACCAATATGTTTCTGTTGAGATGATTTCTTACCTTTGGCCTTTTTGGATTTAGCTGGCTGTGAATCATTTCCTAAAGACTGGATTAGCCAATTCCAAGGTCTTTGAACTTCATTTAAGATTTGATGACCAATGTCTTTATTAAACCTTGGTGAAAAAGAATGCATTTAGCTGTAGCAGGATGAGATTGTACCCTCTTGGACATTTTAGATAAACTCTTAAGTAGGAAATATGGTAAATTGAGAGGATAATCCTCGTTAATGTGAATTAACAGTCTGATATGGTAAATATAAACCAGTGAAAACCTACCCTCACATGTGATATACATGTGGATGATCATCAAAGCAGTATGTCATTCCTTCTTTACCCACCTATGTGGAACTCCCTTTTTCCAGTTGGGATTTTGTTTTTCTGGGATTAAGAATTGATTCACGAATTCCATAACCACATTCTCTTTCTTCCACCACCTTTCTCCACCAACTAGAAATTTGCAGGCTCTTGCAATTGAATGCTCAGTCACCATTACTAATTTCCCAATTACAACTTCAAAGCCATCAAAGTTCTGTGCGAAAATCATTGAGATCTGTTCATTGTGTCCCTGGAAGGTTGTCAGAAACTCAAATGAACCTGCATCTTTAAACCTCTGCGCCATTTAGGGGTATGCTTCAATTAATTTCGTTCCCTCTAGTTCCAATGTAATAATATTTCCACTCATCTTCGGTGCCATGTTGTTTATATAGTCTTGTGAACAAATCTACGGGGTTTGATAATGAGAATTTTAAAACCTGTGAAGTGTTAGAAACTAAAAATCTCTTATGTTTCCAATTCAATCTCTGCACAAAATACCTGATACATTAGAATAGAAGGTGATAGTTTCTATTAATAATATCAAATTGTGTTTGATTTGATGTAGGTCATGCTGGTACAACTCGATCCCTCACATATGATGGTTATAATTGCAGCATCAACTCGAGAAGAGATCATGGAGATGCATGCAGATCCTCTAATCACGATTTGTGCAATTATGACGCAATCAGGGTGAGCTGACGCATGTAAAAACATGATTATCCTTGGTGTTGTAGGAATAACACTATTCCTGCAACGCCATTCATGACTTGGCATAAAATTTGAAATTTCAAAAATGAATAGACAAGTGATGTGACAAATTTCATCAAATCAAATCCTAAACCTTTAAAAACTTAAGAAAATCATTTAAAAGTGCAAAAATTGCAAAGAATGAAAAATCAAACCAAGGGGTAAAAACCAAGTTTCAAGCAACAAAACATAAGCAAGGAGGATTAAGGGTTAGGGAAAACTCACTTAATCAAAAACAAAGTTAGAGACTAACATGAGGACTCCTTTCTATTTGTTTTGTAGGAAGTTGTCATGCCCATTTAACTTGACCTAGCCTCCTTTCGAGTTGGATTCAAATTTGAAGAACTAAAATCCTCTTATCTTTTTGAAATATTTAACACCTTTCTAGCCTTAGAGAAACAAAGAGAGCATGCCCTGGCTAATTTAAATCATAGGCAAAAGATGCTGAAGAATTATTTTGATAATAAGGTTAAATTTGCAACTTTGATGTCGGGCAAAAAGTATTACTTTGAGATTTTTCTTATTTAAATAAGGGAAAAAACATGAAATTCCAAAATCTTTGGTTGGGGCTTTACATAATTGCATATTTCATAAGCACTAGCATATATTTTCTTAAGGATGGACATGATAGGTTGTTTTCATACACTAACAATGGATCTCATTTAAATAATTACATTGATCATGACCCAAGGGTACAAAATATGTCAAGTCGTAAATAAATAAATTTATAGTTTAGGATTTTGTTTTTGTTTTATTTGTTTTTTTATTTTCATTTTCAATAAGCTTTGGTTTTAGTTGTCTCTTTCTTTCATAATTTGTATCTTTTACTTTTCATCTTTCCTCACTTTTATGGACGTTGTTTTTCTTTTCTTTCTAATTTCAGTTTTATCTAACATTCCCATGGTTTTAAATTACCATGACTTCAAAAGAAATTAATAGTGAATAGTTCTTGAATTTGATTATTTATTTGATTAATATCAATGCTAGTGGATATTGACATTGACACTCTAGGGTACAAGAGAGAATACACCTAATTTTTCTTTAATAGTTTACACCTTGAAAGGAACATTGCCAATGTGGAGGCTGATAATCATATCCCCTCATTTTCACGATCTCTTCCCCCTTGTTCATCCCTACAAGAGTATCCCTATCATACTTGTGCATGGATGATCATTAATTTCCCCATGTTGTCATGCCCTACTCATATTGAAGGCCTACGATAATTGTCATAATTTACCAATTTTCAAAATATCACAGCTCTTATTTCAATCATTACCTAAAACATTGATCTATGAAACCAAGATTATGAGTCTTGGCTTGGATGTTACCATCCCTCCTTTCGAAAGTCATTATTGTCGAGCCAATTTTTTCCCAACAAAATTACAAACCACAAAGCATTGCAATTTCACCTACTTTATCCACCTTGAGAAATATTTGTCTTAAAAACCTCTATCTTTTTGCCTCTATTGTCATAAAAAAAAAATCTCAACTGATCCATAAACAAGGGATTTAATCCCACTCACTTCACCAACATAGATCCTTGCAAAATAAGACTTCTTGTCTTTGTCTCAACTCTATTCTCCAGCTTGTACAGAGTGAGATATCTTCTTGAGGCTACTAATCCTTTGTCTTTTTCGTTGTACAAGGATCTCTGAAATCACCTTGTTGTAGGGGCTATTCAGCTTTGTCGACTAGACCCTCTAGCTGACTAGCCAAATCGACTTGAGTAGTCAGTCAGGAAGTTGGTCGAATAGACATTTAGAAAAATGTAAGAAAAGATTTTTCTAAATATAATAAAAAGATTTGATGGTTCTCTCACTTCTTATGTATGTTTGTCTATATGAATTTATGTTCTTCTATATGATGTTATGGTATGTGTTTCTCTATGTAAGGATCTACCGATAACTATATCATACTTTATCGCATACTACAACATTGGTTCTGTTGTTGGTAGTTCTGAACTCGGGCATACATAACAAAGGCACATAGATGTTAACTTTGGAAGACATACGTGAATGGTGGGAGCGTAAAATTACCAACTATATCATAAACTATGAAAGAAGAAATCGATTGATGCTAGCATAAGCTTGTACTTAATTATTCTCAAAGACACACAAACGATTCCTGGAAGCCATTCTAGAAGCACTATACAAATATATAAATCAGTCTAATTCATAGACTATCTCCCGATGAGAAGTTGATGCATAAAATCATAAATAGAGGAAGAAAAATCAATGACAAGTGGTTTGAGACGATTGTGTAAGACTACATTGAATAAAAAGCAATCAAAGATAGAGATTCAGTCCAAACCATCAAGAATAAATTTTATACAGAACTTCACGACAGATTTCTTTGCATTGTTTCATCATTACTTCAAAAAATTCTCCTAGACAAAGGAGTAGGCAAAATAGTTGAGTATCGACCCCTCTTGAAAAAACCTTCTCCAAACTCTAATTGGCAAGAGAAACAATACGAGTGGGAATGGTTCTTGGAATCTAACTGCAAAGATACTAGAGAAGTGTGGGAATACTTCTTGAAGAAATGAGCATAAAAAATGACGAACATTGTCGACCGTGAGTAATTTAGGCCGAATTCAAGGGGTTCGATGATCCTTCAGATGGTATAAAGTCAAAGTTGAATTCAAAGCACACCCAAGTTGAAAATTTCAAAAGTCGAGAGGAAGATAACCAATTCAAGTGAAAAGTCTGAATGTTGAACACAAACCCACAAACCTTCAATGGAAATACAAAAAGTAGAGTAGAACAAGAGACAAAATAGGCAAGAAGAGTTTCCAAACGAGAGGGATCCCCTAAAATATCTTAGAAAACCTATCCAAGAATGACATATTGTTGGAAAAGCCCTTGATATTCCCCCGGTGATTCATGAGAGGAGGAGAATCTTGCTATTGAGCATGGTAGATGATGGTTTCCAACAAGCAAATGACCAATTCGATATGGAGATCGACAATTTGGGACCTGTGGTTCAACTTTCTCCTGCAAGAAGTCCTATCCTGCGTATTTCAAACTTCCGCCTACAAATAATTCATATGGATACACAATCACCAAGGGTATGGTGTCAAACTGACAATGATGGTTATATAAGAGACACGATTCTCATTAAAGAACAAGAAAATCGATCGGAATATATAGTACTTCATGTAAGAGACCTCACAGACTCTGCCCCCTTACCAAATTTATTATTGGAAGACTCAAATCCAACAGTCAACGATAATGAATCAACGTAACCCTACTGAGAATGATTCATTGAGTATATAGACAAATCTTGTCACACATATGTCCCAAGTCCAAGAAAATAACAAGTGCAGTTAGAAATTGAATACATCCCTCTTGAAGACCGACAACAAATCATTCAAGTCGAATTGAATATTCTGACTTTGACTAGAAAAAACAACTTGAATTCCTAGTCGACTTCAACACAAGTCCTCATAATTGTTAAGCCCTAATATTGGCTCATTACCCTTAATTGGGGCACATTACATTAGTAATGTTATTTTATTTATGTCGGCTTTATTCCATTAGTTGTAATTATACCTCCTAGTCTCCTATATATACCAAGGAGACATTTTCATTTGGACTCATCTTGTACTTGAACATTTATGTGGGGTAAAAGGAGGTTGCCCCCTCGAAGAGGCTTATTATCTGAAATTATCTCTTTTTCAAGGCGTTGAGTACTCATTCTAAGGTTTTTCTATGCTATATTGATATTTGGTTCTTAACATATGGTATCAGAGCTCAAGGTCTTGGGGTTTCGCTGCTACATCTGAGACACCTTGGAATTTTCGTTATAACTTTGTTTCTACAAAGTTTCAGAAGAAACGACTTGGAGGATATTTAGTAGACAGATCAAGGTACATTGGGTTAAAATTTAAGCTTCTAAGGCCTTATACTTTCAGAGATACAACCTGTGCAAGATACGATTCTGGAATCATACTGACCTGAGACATTGCGGAATTTTTGCTATAAACATGTTTCTGTACCATTTCAGACACTAAACTCCAAGGGATATTCAAATAAATTAGAAAGGTAATTGTGTTAAAACTTTTATCTTCTGGGTCATCTTACATTTGTAGATACACCCTGTGGAAGATAGGGTATCCGACTAGTCCTATTGACTAGTCTCAAGAAGGTGTTCCAGGTAAAACAATCATAACTTCTTCCTAGAGTATCCAAATTGAGTGACACTAGTTTCATTGGATAGTGGACATTCTGTAGTATTTTTGGTATGAGTTTCAAAATTTTATATCAATTATTTTTTGCGGGGAACGATATACAAGTAAGATCTCCTGGAAAGGCCAAAAATCAGCAAGTTGTGGGGAAGTGACCATAAATTCCACTTGGCACATCCAATTTTGATCAGACCTATGGCATTGCAGATAAGAAATATCAGAGAACTACATAAAAGAAAATTTCATACCCATAAGGGCCAAAACTTGGGAGATACAACAGAATAAAGATTGTCTAGCAGAACCACCTCAAAATCAAGGTTCAAAAGTGATACTTGGCCAACATGCCACCCAAAAAGGGAAATTCTACACCAAATAAGCCTCCAGACAATCCTACTTGGACTCTTGATGGAGGTGAAGAAATGCGTAGGGACATACATGATTTACAAAAGAAGATAGTAACAAAATATGAACTACAAGAGATGGAAGCTAAGTTGGAGGCAATAAATACTAAGATGGATGGTTTAAAAGAGGAGATCATGGTAGTATTGAAAAATTTCGTAACAGAGAAGACACTTGAAAGTGAAAATGCATCCCATGAAATTCATGACGAGGACATAAGGAAGGTGAATCAAGAATGGAGAAACTCCAACTTTGGGTTGAAGACCAACCATGTTCCTAAGATCAATATGAGGAAGTTTGATGGCAAGGACCTAATCACATTGATACTTCAGAAGGAGCAATTCTTTGATCTACATAATGTGCCACATACACAAAAGGTATGAATTGCTTCTTTATATTTAGAACCCAATCAATTTGTATGGTATCGATGGTTTTGGTCTCGTAAATCACTCTTCACTTGGACAATTTTCACGGAAGAAATGATAGCACACTATGAGGATACAAGGAGCAATACCTTCTTTAGCCAATTGACAAATCTCAAGGAAAAGGGTTCAATTACCGAGCACATTGAGAACTTCCAAAGATTGAATATAAAGGTAACAGATATTCCAGATGAGCACTTGATTGATGTATTCGTAGGAACTTTAAAGGATAACATTCAACATGAGGTTCGCCTTTGGGAACCCAAATCATTGGAGAATTCATTTAAGGTGGCAAGAAATATTGAAAGTAAAAATATGGCTATGGCTACTAGAAGGACCAATCCTAACATATATAGAGAGACCAATGCTCCTTCTTCTAAAACACCTCAACCTACAAGGTTGACACCTCACAATTGGAGGAAAGAAAAGCAAAAGGTTTATGCTTTAATTGTGACATCAAGTATAGTAAGGGACATAAGTGTGGTGAGAAGAAATTATTCTACATAGATTGTGAAGAAGAAGAACAAGAACAAGAACAATCTCAAGATGAAAACGTAGAAGCAATTTCGTCTAAAGAGTTGACTCCCACGATATCGTGTAATGCATTGGCTGGAATTAGCACTCCTTAAACCCTCAAGATCGAAGGATACATCAAAAAGAAAAAGGTAATAGTCCTAATTGATTCTAGCAGTACTCATAATTTTATTCACTATAAATTAGCCAAAACTCTCAATTGCTT
>JASDQU011311579.1:7899-23604 GCA_032191745.1 Picea mariana
CAAAAACACAAAAACTGATAAGTGCAAAGGAGAAATCCAAACCAAAACAACAAAAGAAAAGAAAACAAAAGCAAAATATATGTACATAATATACAAGGGTTGTGATCAAGCAAAGTATCTTTTCAGGGCTTGGCCATTCACCGGATAGGTGTCAGGCTGTCCTTCTAGATTCTCTAATCGGAAAGAGTTGGGACCCAACTTTTCAGCAATTAAAAATGGTCCAAGACATAAGTTTTGAAATTTCATGTGCTCTCCCTTTCCCTCATGCGGTTTGTCCCATTTTAGGATGAGATCACCTACTTCGAAGCTCCTATCAGAGGCAGAGTTGGAATCGAACCATCTTTTAACTACTAGTTGATGTTGATCTAACTTACGTTTATCTTGGGCTCTTACCTCTTCTAACTTCATCAAAGCGTTAATTCGGTTTTCCAAAGGGGGACAATATTCTTCTTGAATTTTCTGCGATAACTGTAGTGAAGGAAGAAGAATGTGTGGTGGCAGAATTGCTTGTTTACCATAAACAAGAAAGAAATGAGAGTTACCTACAACAGTTTTTGGTGTTACCCTATCAGCCCAAAGCGCATTTAACAACGCATTGTGCCAATTTTTGTGATTTTCAGCCATCGTTCTCTTGATGATTTTAATCAAATTCTTATTTGTTGATTCTACCAATCCATTGCCCTAGGGGTAATAGCTAGCAGAATACTTAAACTTAATTCCTTTTTCTAAAGAGAACTCGCTCATCTCAAGAGAGGAGAAGTAAGAAGCATTATCAAATACTAAACAATCAGGAATACCAAAAAGAGTAATAATATTCGAATTTAGAAAGGCAATTACCTAACTGGTATTGACAATTCTTAATGCGGCAGCTTCATCCCACCGGGTAAAGTAATTTGTGGCTGTTATGATAAAATTATGGTGTTGTGAGGATGGCGGGTTGATTGGACCTATAATATCAAGGCCTCACTGCTGAAAAGGAGAGTCTATTGAAACGGGCTGCAAAGGAAAGGCTAGTTTCTATAACTGCCCTGATGCTTTCTGACAAATAATACACTTACGACACAAGGCATGGGTGTCTCTAAAAAGTGTGGTCCAATAATAACTGTCTCTCAAAACCTTATGGGCAGTAGTGTCACCGCCAAAATGACCACTAGCTTCTCCTGCATGCAACTCTAGCAAGACTTTTTCTGCTTCGTCTTTCTCAAGACAGCGCATCAGTACACCATCAAAATTTTGACAAAACAGGATACCATTAACCAAATGAAAGGAGGCGGAATTTAATCTCAACGCTCTTCTTTTAGTGGGATCCAGGTGACGGGGGGATGACCCATGTTCAAGACAGAATTTTATATCATCATACCAAGGACTGACAGAGTTTTGTGCACAACAGATTGCATTTTGATCGTGCTGTCCTAGGTTTGACATATCGCTTTCTTCTTGCTGTCCTACGGCTGAGTCAGAAACTAACTTGCATAACCCTTGGCCTCTCACTATTTGAGCTGGGGTTATTTCTATGTCATACTCCTATAAGGAGGTAACCCAGTTAGCCCTCTTTTCTCCTAGTTCCTTCTGCACTAACAGGTTCCTGACGGCTGGATAAGGGACAATAACTTTCATCCTAGATTTCAAAAGGTAAGACCGAAAGTGCTTGACTTCTTTGAAAACAATGTAGGCTTGCTGGTCTACCATTGGATAATTAAGTTCAGTGCCTTTGAAAGCAGAGCTCATAAAGGCAATGGGTACTTCGTTGTTTTCGACGTTCTTTTGAGTTACGACGGCAACGTAGGAACAGTCAGAAGCAAAAGTGTAGAGCGTAAAGTCTTGCGAAAATTCGGGGCTCATGAGAGAAGGAGCGTCTATTGTGGCCTTCTTTATTGCATTAAAAGCTTGATTTTCTAAGGCTCCCCAATGATATTGGGTGTCTTTCTTAATTAGATTATGTAAAGGCCTGACCATTTTGGAGAAACTGGGGACGAATCTCCTCACAAAGTTTATCTGGCCTAAGAAATACTGCATAGATTTTTTGGATGTAGGAGGGGGTAGTTTTGCGATGACTTGAGTCCTTTCAGGGTTGATAATCATCCCTTCACTTGACACAATAAATCCCAAGAGTTTACCTTGTTCTACTGCAAATATGGATTTTTTAGGATTCAAGGAAATGTCGTATTTACGACATCGCTGTAGAATGGCTTGTAAGTGAGCTAGATGATCGTTTTTGTTTTTAGAGAATACAGTAACATCATCTAAGTAAACTACGACAAACTGATTGATTAAGCCTTGGAAAGCAATGTCCATTTCTCTCTAGAAAGTGGCACCAGCATTAATCAATCCAAAGGGCATCTTCCTGTAAGCGTAGGTGCCCCATGGAGTGCAGAAGGTAGTTTTAAGTTGGTCTGGTGGAGACATCAGGACTTGGTTGTACCTCGAGAAACCATCCAATAAGGATAGCCTCTCAGAACTAGATACCTCTTGAAGGATCTGTTCCATGGGTGGGACAGAATAGTTGTCTTTATCAGACGCTCTATTAAGGTTTCAGAAATCGACGCATAGTCGGATTTCCCCACTTTTCTTCCGGACAGGGACAAGGTTAGAAACCCATTGAGTGTGCCTAACAGGGAAAATAATCTTAGCATTCAGGAGTTTATTTAATTCTTTTTTAACGGTCGGTTCAAGCTTAGGGTGAATTTTCTCAATTTCTATTGAAAGGGTGAGGTTTGGGGTTTCATAGGAATGACATGTTGTATGATGTTAGGGTCGAAAGTTTTAAGGTCATCATACGTCTGTGCAAAGACATCTTTAAATTCTTTGAACAATTTAATAAATGCAGTTTTTTCTTGTTCAAAACATCCTACCCCTAGATTAATGCACTGTGGATTGTCCTTAGTTCCTAAGTTTACTTTTTCATATGATAATGAGGAACTATTGGTTTTACAGTTGACCGATTTTTTGAATTCATCTTGAAGATCATAAAATTTCTCTAATCTAACTACAGATTTAGGGATCGAATTTACCATGTCCGATGAAGATTCAGGAGTTCTCGGATCTGGTATTACCGTGAAATCGCGCAAATTGTCATCATGCATGCGTTCGTCTATCACCGCGCCTTGAAAAGTTTCTTCCATATGCATAAAGATAATAATCTGTTGATCGTCGTCAAAGACTCTCCAGTTCGTGATGTTGTTGGGAACGGATGGCCGGAACAACAGTTCGACGGAGAATGCATCCGGGGACAAGCCTTCTGCAGGAAAGAGTTTAGAAGCTACGTTAGCTAATAGATCAGCTTCATAATTATTCAATCTAGGAATAGAATTTATATTGAAAGCAGAAAATTTATTCATTAAATTCCATACCTTGGATTGGTAGCTTCTAAGATGCGGGGATAGACAGTGGATAGAATCTCTTACCTGTCTAACCACTATTTCAGAATCGCCAAAGACGGTCAAGTTTTGAATGTTGATATCCAAATCTTTTCTGATACCTTGCAGTAAAGCCTCATATTCTGCAGTGTTATTAATACATTCAAATTCTAGCCTACATGCAATCAATGTTTTGTTACCTACCGGATCGATAATAACACAGCCTGCACCAGCTCCTTCTTTGGACTTTGACCTGTCAAAATAAAGAGACTAGATTTGATTTTTATTGGGTACATGAGATCGTTGTGTAGAAGTTGTTGGCTACATGTATGCTACAATCTCGGACTGTTGTTTTGGATTGGTGATAGTTGAAGCCTCGACCATGAAATTGCCGAAAAAGGTATCCATCCCTTGTACTTCGGGTGAATCAGCAGAAGGTGTAAATGGTTCATTGGGATCATTCAAATCTGTGACCGTGAACTTAAGGTAGACTTCATGATTTACCTTGATCTTGTTAGGCTTACCATTCTCTGGGAGCCACAGGTGAGACCAATCTGTTGTGAAATAGCCATGTAGCTGCTCCAACCAGTCCCTGCTTAAAAACAGACCATACACTTCTGGAATATCCACTACAATAATATCAATAACTTGATGAACCTTGGGGTTAGATGATAATCTTATCAACACATTCCTTAATTCACCTATAACTTTTACATTGGTTCGATCAAGTTGTATGATTTTTAAAGTGGATGGTTCAACTTCGACGTTAATCTTCTGGCATACAAACCATGGCATCACATTGGATGACGCTCCTGAGTCTACCATACAATTGTGCACGTTTCTATTAAATATTTCGAAAGTTAACAAAAATGGAGGCACATTTCGGTGAGTGCTAAGGGTGGTAGCTTGTGGTTTCTTACTCGCAGTTTCTAAAGCTACTTCATCTACATTATTTACAGGAAGGCTTCCTTTGTCTTGAGGATCAGGATTATTCTTTGTGGAAGTCTTATGAGGAACTTTGTTCTGAACAACCTTGTTTGAATTACCATTTTTACCATTCTCTGCGATGTTTTGCAACATTTTTTGTAACATAAATGGAAATTTTAATAGTTCATAAACAGAAATGTTAGCCCTTAACTTTTTAAGATCTTTAACTAAATCATAATCTAAGTTGGGGTTCACATGACTCTGTTTAGTCTCAGCTGGTTTAGATTGTTTTGGAGGTGAAGTCGTAGTGTTTTCGGAAGAAGGTTTGTTTGTTGTCTTACTCCTAGTATTGTGGGGATGAACCGTCTCGAAGTTAGCTTGAAAGATGCTATCCAAGAAGTGTCCAAAAATGTTTGGAGAAGATTCTTTTTCTTGAACTGTCTCTTGCTCAACTACCTCCTCGGGAATCTCAGGAGGCATCAGGTTGTCCTGGGCTTCTAGAATTGTTTGAAGGGTGTATTGCAGACTTTCTAGATTAAGGCCCTCGGTGGTTGGATTAGGTCAATTGGTGGGAAAAGGCTTCCTGAACGGGGGCTTGTAAGGCCCTTTGCTTGACGAAGCTTCTTCGACTATCTTTTTTAAATCTATAACTTGATTCGACATTTTTTGAATGACTTTAGTTAAGTTTCTAAATCAGAGATTTCAGGTTGTGTTTTACTTTGAGTAGGTCTAGGGAGGATTTCGATCTTCTTTTTGGAAGATGAACTAGTCTCTATTTCGTTGCTAGTAGAGTCTTTAAGACTAAGTATGTCTTTTTCAATCTGGCTGGCCTCCTCGAAGGCTTCTAACAACGTGGCTTTCTTAGATTGTTTAACCCAAATAACTATACTTTGATGTAAGGCTTTAGTATAGTATGCTATTATGAGATTCTTGGCAGGCATGGAATCTGTAGGGATTCGGTTTTTAAGTGTTAAGAATCTTTGATTAAAGTCTTTAACTTTCTCTTTTGGGTTCATTCTTAAGCTAAGACTTCCAGAGGCTTACCGTCTCTGAATTTTTCCAAAAAGCAGGATTCAAACTTTTCCCAAGACACGATGGTATGGGGTTGCTGGGCAAAGTACCATGTAGATGCATTACCCTCGAAAGTGTAAGGGAAAAACCTACATACTACATCTTCATGCTCGACATTGCGGAGTCTTATGGCTAACATAAATTTTTTAATGTGATCTTCAACAACCTGTTTAGAGTCAGGGTCAAACTTGGGAAGCCATTTCTCCGAATGTTTAGGTAAGGGGTGTTGAGCTCCAGGTACAGCTACTGCATCCTGGTCGAGCCAAGGTCTAGAAGGATTGTTCTGGTTGGCCATTGGTGTAGTGGGTGTGGAAGGCTAAGAAGGGAAACTGCCTTCGTCAGTGGAATCTCCTCCAGAAGAAGAAGGAGATGATGGAGGTGGTGAGGGAGGTATTCCAGATCCTCCTACAGTAGGAGTGAGGATTGGATCTGTAGGGTTCACAGTGAGGTTAGTGCCTCCGAGTTGCTCTCTGATATCAAACAAATCTAAAGGTTTTTCCAAAGGTCGATTTGGTTGCCTCAAACGGGCTAAGGCACTATGTGTTCTTATGAGAGATTGGCGGACAATCTCTTGTATGTCACCACTTGTAGGATTTGGGGTTGTTGGCTCAACTATGATCTGTGGATTGACGTTTGATGTGGTTGTTGTTTGAGGGGGAATGTTGTTGTTCAAATGACTTCTTGTCACTATAGTTGAGCGATTAGGTGGTGGAGGAGTCTTACAACCGCCTCGTGCCATTAATTAATTCCAAGCCCTCCTTCTAGCGCCATTTGTTGATGGGCGAAAATGAACGCTCGCCAACTAGAAGAGTGGATCCGGTCTGGGATTGTCTAAATAACCCAAGCCGTTTGAGATAACCCACCCTGACGGGTTTAGCGGCTCCGTTAGCCAATCTAAGTCCTAAGGAAACAAAAGAAAACTACTCTAAATAAAAATAACAATTAAAACAAACTAATAAACAAATCTAAACTAATAATATATACAATCTATTAACTAAATCATGCAACTATAATCCTATAAAAGTAAACGTTTAATTATTAACAGAATCAACTTCAATCACAAATATACAATATTTACAAATTACAGATTTAAATTAAAACCTGCAAAAATCATTTGTAATCTGTCCTAAGACAGCGAAACTGTTTTTGATTTTTATAATTTTATGAAAAAAAAATAGAATAAAAACTAACTATCTAAGCTAAGCAACTAAAACACTAACTCTAACTACAAGTCTAAACTATACATTATATCTATATAAACTACTTATATTATACTAACAAATTTACTATCAAATGATAATAACTGACTGACCTAAAGTAACGCTTCAGGTTTGTCCTGTATGCAATAGTTATTTTAGCTGTTTGGAGGGAGGAAAGCCGCACCGGATTATCCACGAGCTTCTCATAAACAAGAAGCAGATGTGCTCTTCAAATATAAACGACAAGACAAACAAGACATAAAATATAACAACAATTTTATGATTTACAAACCATCACAATTAGATAAATCTGTGTGCAAGGATTTGTATGAAACGATTCAATAACGAAGAAGAGAAATCTGTGATTCATTAACTGAACCAAAGTAATTGTTGTACTTTTCAAATAGGAGAGATCAGATATGGATAACACATTAACCAAGTCACATCGACCTGCAATGAATTACAATAGCCAAAGTAGTCTATAATCAACTGCAAACTGATATGAATAAAATCTGAAACAAAATTTTGATATATTGAAAGCGAAAGTTGTTACAAGACATCAACTTTCATCCCAGTCTGTATCACAAATCCATAATCTGGTTCTCTCCACTGTGAAGATGATGGGTTTCTTACAAAAAATGACAAATATTTAAAGACTTCCCACGGGGTAAAACATCCCTGTGGGAATTATCAAAACAGTTTACAAAATCTCAGGATAATATCTCAAATCCCTATTTCTGACTCAAGCTAACAACTTAAAATAAAAACTACATCACACAAATATCTCCTAAACTACCATAGCCTGCCCAATTGATCATTGCAACTCGTATGTACCTGAAAGAGGACAAAAATAGACAAGTTAAAAGGATATTTTGTTGATAAAATTGACAAAAATATAATTTTAAGACTAGCTACAGAATCTTGTGATTCTGTAGCTGGTCTAAATTAAACACAGAATCGTTTGAAAATCAATTCAAATCTTAAAGAATTAAATTCAAATTATTGAACAAGCATTTAATTGTTAATTGGAAACCAAACAAATCATTTGAATCAAAATTGTTATGCTAATTTGAGAGCAAACAAAATCGTGGTCAACCAAATGATAACAGAGATACATGTACTCTGTCCAATTTGTTATCACCAATTTGGGGTAAACAGAATCGCATTAGATAATTTGACAGTGATGAAATCATTGTCATGAACCAATTCCAATCGACACAAACTGTAAGCAGCTAAACAAATTTTCCATGCCATAGTTTAAGTCGTTTCCTCCATTAACAAAATCGTTTTCGAATCCAAATGAAATCAATTGATATAACAATATTAAACATATACAAACAATCATACTAATTGTGGCACGCAACAATCATTTGTAAATCAAATTAAACAGGAACGAATCGAAACAATTTGGGGTCGATATAATCGTTATGAATCAAAACAGCTTCATGATTTTAGTAAATAGATCCTTTGCACAAGTCAAATGTAATCCAAACGAGAATGTTGATTCAATACAAAACAAAATCGTTCCTGCTAAATCGAAGTCAAACAGGGTTGTTTTTCTGATTTAAAATATTACATCGTATTTATCAACCCAATAACTAATAATGACGCATTACACTCATAAACAAAATCATACCAATTCAAACCTATGAAATTGTTCCACAATTAAACCATAAGAACTAAATCAGAGCCGATAGCATCCAACCACAACAAAATCGTATCAAATCAAAACATACTCGTGTTCTAATCTTAGCACAAAAATATCCTGTACAAGTCAAATGCGATCAAAATCCAAATGAAAGCAAACACCATTGATTTCGTTAATTCAAACCAATAGAACTATTCTAAAACGAATCAAATCAAGTCAAAACCAATCAATCGCTTCTACTAATCTGAGAACTAAATCGTAGGGATGTCCGAGTTTAGCAAACAAATTTCCCACTCATGATTCATAACAAAATTATTTTGGCAAAATGGAAGCAACAAAATCATTTTGAATGAAAACAAATAGAGCTATCGAAAGCAAATTCAATCAGTTATAACAATCCAAGCCAACACATAAAACAAAATTAATATTTGAAATTCATACCTAAGTAGTAAGAAAGAGGCTTCGATCAAGATAGCTTAGAATTAACGAAGGTTGTTGATGTGTCGACATTCCTGAAAACAATCGAACTAGTGGTTTTTTGTTTCTTGTCATTAGCTTGAAGCCTTCCCCTTTCTTTTGATAGCACTGTGACTTGGTCTTCTAACGATTTGATCTTTGATTACAGCAAGGGAACGTCGGTGTAATAACGCTCTAGCCACACATTGCATTGGATGCATGATGTTTGCTCGGTCTTTGATAACACAGGCTAGGGTCTGTTTAAGCCAACAGGGGTTTCATTATGCAGCTTGATTCCCAGGTAGTTAGGATTGTTCTTTAGGCACGGGGGAAAATTAGAGACAAAGTCATAGGGTTGCTCGGAGCATAGGACATGGGAATAGGGGTACTCTTCAGCCAGGAAACGCTCGATATCGGAGTCCGAGTCCTTGCTCAGAACTATGGGCTTTTGGTCGACGTTTGGCTTAGGTTTATTCCGGGAAAGTCTCGATATCAATCGAGCATTCTTCTCACCCTTGCTTTCGACAGTAGGATTACCCTTGACTTTCTTACTCACAGGCTTCTTGACAGCCTCAATCTTGTCTATTATGATGTCGGGTAGGTTGATTTCAAGGCAAACCGAGGGTTTGGCAGAGGGTAGAAGAATATGTAATGGCACGGCTGGCCCGACCCTAGTCTCACTGACCACAGCCTTGTCGATTTGAACAGACTTTGGACTAGCAAAGCCATTTTGGGATAGAAAGGCTTGCCAATTATCTCCATGAAGGTTTAAATGGTGGACGATTATGAGTTTAATTAAGCCGTGGTGAAACAAGCTACTATCATCCTTCTCGCGTTTTAACCTCTTAGACATCTTGTAAAGACTACGCAAGAAGTAATGCGGCATGTTCAATGGATAACCCATGAAATTCATCAACAGTCGGAGGTGATACAGAAAAACCAAGCCATACCGACCTTCACAGGTCACAAATTGTTTCACAATCACCAAAAGATCGTGCCACCTGGGTTTAAGGGTGGAAATAGGCATAATTTTATCACAGGAAATTACCTTTCTTGATACGAACAGTAATGGCCATGACACCTCATCAACTTTGGAATTTTTAAACCATCGCTGGCCTGTAGCTGATAGTCCTATAGCAAAGCTTATGAATTCTTCATTGAGTTCAAGCTGTATATCACCTACTTTAGCCCTGCACCCATCAAAGGTGAGGGCGAATTGTTGGGCAACCAAAAGGTTGAAACCCTCGAACCTCTGTATAAACACCAGCCAACCACTGTCTTCTAAATCCTTTCGAGCATTATCAAATAGTAACAAAGCTTGGTTACCATTTGGCTCTACGTGCACCATCGGTGCCATAGACAAGAGCACACAGTGAGCTAGGTGAACGGGCCAGGGTTTGAACACATCATACGCAGGGGCAGAACGCTCATAGGCTTACCCGAAAACTAGCAAAGGTGAACTGGGATAGGGGGGAAAACATTAATGAAAGATCGTGCGAAGGTGGTGGAGCTATTTCAACCCATGCAAAACAGTCATCTCCATAGTACAACCACCGGCACATATAACTATTCAACCCACTATTGCATATGTTAAAACTACGCCATTCAATCAACCAATGAAATCTATGGTAAGTGGATTAAACATTTGCGTGAACAATAGTTATAGTTTCAAAACCAAAGAAATAAATCAAAATTACTCCAAGGGTTTGATTATATGAACTATGTGTTGTATGAAATGATTTATACCAAGGGTCTTACCACAACACAACTGTGTTTTCATGAAACCAATGTGTCAAGTGAATCGATCAAAGAACATATAAATTAAATCACCAATGCATCACAAACTTGATCAAAAGAATATCATCACAGTCTTGTAAAATGAAGTCATATTAACAAATAAGAATGCCAAATGAATAAGGATGTTGGAGTCTTGTGAATTGTATAACGATAGGTAAATTGGAAACGCAATGGGCATATCGACAAGAATGATCGCAACAATCCAGTGACGATTTTAATGTGACTTTGAAAACCAAGTTTTCACGCTTGCAGTCGTGAAAACAAGAACAAAGGTAAGTGTGCAAATAGCGCAAAATAATAGTGTCGTTTTATTCAATGATTGCGACAAAAATCAAGGTTTGCAAAACACTGGTGTAGGCAACTTATAAGAACAGTATAAAAATGTGAATTGGCTGCCAACAGGTGGTGAATTCTATTGAAAGGAAATTGATTAGTTCTGTAAGAAGTGTGTCATAGCACACTAAAATACCACACCATATACCCCACAAAAAAATAGAGTTGTCGAAAGAATGAACAAAACGTTGATGGATAAGGCAAGGATCATGCTCAGTGGTGTTGGGATCGCACAAGAATTCTGGGTGGAGGGAGTTGACACTACAAGGTATCTGGTAAATATGTTTCCTTCGTCAACACTAGTCGACATGACTCCACATGAGGTATGGTTGGGTAATAATCCTTCGGTGGCACATCTCAAAGTAATTGGTTGTGATGCATTTGTGCATGTTCCCAAAGAAAACAGGAGCAAGTTGGACAAGAAGGAATAAAATGTATTTTCCTTGGATATAAAGAAGGAATGAAAGGATATAATCTCTAGGATCCTGCATCAAGGAGAATAGTGTACATTAAAGATGTGGTCTTCAAAGAAGCCGGAGGTAAATTCAAGCCTGAGGAAGTTGTTTAGACTGAGAATAATCATGATACGGTGTGGTTTGAACTGAGGAACGAAGAAGATGATTCAGATGAGTCGAATGAATTTGAGGAAGAGGTGGAACAACTGACTCTGGTGGTAAGGAGGTTAGAAATAATAAGAAAACTAGTTGAGATGTATAGTCCACCCGAATTCATTTCCACATTCGTGCTAACTGCCATAGACAATGAGCGCAAGTCGGTCGATGAGGCAGTCAACTCGGTAGAGGGTAAACTCTGGAAGGACACCATGGTCGAAGAGATGGAATCCTTGTACAAGAATGAGACATGGGATTTAATAAAATTACCTAGTGGAAGAAATCTCATCAGTAGCAAGTGGGTGTTCAAGAAGAAGATGAATCTCGTAGGACAGGTCGAGAAGTTCAAATATTGACTGGTAGGGAGAGGATATTCCCAAGTCGAGGGAGTCGACTTCGGTGATATTTTTTCCCCTGTTGCAAAACTAACTTCCATTAGAGTACTAATGTATCATGCTACAACATCCAATCTAAAGGTAAAACATATGGATGTGAAGACAACGTTCCTACATGGGGACTTGGAAGAAGAAATCGACATGAAACAACCTAAAGTATTTGTATTAAAGGGAAAGCAAGAGTCGGTGTGCAAACTCAAAATATCTCTTTATGGTCTAAAGAAATCGCCAAGGATGTGGTACCAAAAGTTTGACACATACATCCTTAGTTTGGGATTTGTGAGAAGCAAAAATGATCACTGCATATATTCCAAGGAAGAAGGTGGGAGTTTCATATATGTAGCTTTGTATGCCGATGACATGTTGTTGATTGGAAACAACATGGACACAATAAAGGAGGTGAAGAAGAAACTATCCTCCAAGTTCGATATGAAGGATCTCGGTGCAGCTAACTTCATTTTGAGAATTGATATTAAGAGAGATAAATCCGCTAGAAAGCTCTAGTTGAATCAGACGAAGTATATTGAAATAGTTTTGAAACAATTTAACAAGTTGGATTGCAAACCAAGGAAGGTGCCAATTTCTGTGGGAAAAAGACTTACTGCTGAACAATGTCCAAAGAAACAAGAATAAATAGAGGACATGGAACATGTTCCTTATGCAAGTGTTGTTGGTAGTCTAATGTATACGATGGTCTGCACTTGACCAGACATTGCCCATGTAATGAGAGTGTTGAGTAGGTACATGTCGACACCTGGAAAGGAGCACTCGACAATTGTCAAGAGATTATTCAGGTATTTATGCGGAACGGACAAATATTCTATATGCTACCAAGGAAAACCTAGAGGTGATAGTGGTAAATTATATGTACATGGCTTTGTCGATGCCAACTGGGCTGGAGATCTGGATCAACGAAGGTTGACTAGCAGATACATCTTCAAGATGTTTGGTAGATCTATAAGTTGGATGACTAAGAGACAAGTGGTTGTACCCTTGCCAACAAAAGAAGTTGAATACATGGCAACCACTCATGGAAGAAAAAAAGTGGTATGGCTTCAAAGGTTGTGTTCAAGAATCAAGTTTGAGCAGAGAGCTATGAAGGTAAGTTTCGACAGTCAAAGCTCAATATGTCTGGCAAAGAACCCTCATTATCATTCAAATACTAAGCACATTGATGTACACTACCATTTCTTAAGAGATATGGTGGAAAGTAACAAGGTTCTACTGGAGAAAGTAGACATGTTGGAAAAAATAGAAAACTCGTTGACCAAGTCTGTGAGTGCTTTAAATTTCTCTTGGTGCAGAGAGGAAATGGGAATTGCTTCCTTGGGTCTATGAACGAAAGTTCAGGAATCTCCTATTTCAGAAAAGAAGACAACAAGTGGGAGAATGTTGGGTTTTTATTTTCTTTGCAGTGAAAGTCGAGTTGAGGTAGATTGACTGATAGTCGAAGTTCGAGTTGGATCGATAACAATCAAGGTTGAGGTGGATCAACAACAAGTCAAAGGTCGATGAAGTCGACCAGAAAAAGTCAAAGTCGAAGATATCGATGACAAGACAACCAACAAGAGGTTGAAGTGTGGGCATGAGTCAACCAAATAGAGACCAAATGAAGGATTGAATGGTAGTCGACTCGTAACCCAACTTAGAGTCGACTGTAACAGAATCCTGGGATTTACGAGATTTGTAGCCAATGATTTGCATGGATCTGTAACCGTTTTTGGGTGCAAATATTTAGGATTTTTTCATGTTGTAAAACCTATAAAGAGGCATTTTGTAAGGTCGTAAAGGCTAATGTTGTAATGCACTTATGCAAGTTAATACTTGTGTAATTGTAGGTTGTTGGTCATGCATATGTAAGTTGAATTGGCTACAAGGTTGTTCTTGCGCAGGCAAGAGGGTATGATGTCGATTGTGTCTTAGGTGTGGACCAAGGTTAGACATGTAAATTTTTTTTCAGATCAAATAAGACAACAAGAGAGAAAAACACTCAAAGGAATGTTGGTTTTTCCTGGTTAAGGGTTCCAGGGTAAAATATCGGTGTATTGTTTGATTGTTTGTGTCATTTATGGTCTTTATTAAATTCTTCTTCTCTTCTGCTAGGATTAGTGTGGAAGTGTCTCTCATTTCGTAACAGTTTATTCAATATAGGTGTTACAGGTTCGAACCTGCTGTCGGCATGCATCTATAGCCTCGACGAGATAACCTCTTAAACCCATTTTACTCTAAGAGCTCTTGTCACATTACTTTATTTTTACAATTTGCAAAATAAATATGATTAGTTATGGAGGAGCAATCATCATAAATCCTTCTGCATGCCTCGGATGACACAATAAATATTGAATTTTAAATTAACCAGGCTGGGACCCACTTCCAATAGGCATCTATAGCCTTGACGGGTTGGCCTCTTGCACCCATTTTCTATAAGAAGCTCTAGTCCCATGACTTCCACTCCTAAAATTTATGATATATTTATATGTATGTATTGGGTGGATGGGAGAGCTGGAAAATACCCTTAAAGGCATGTGATGGTACAAGTTCAACGGTAGAAATATTACATTCCCATAAGTTGTCCCTATGTAAAGGATACTTAATGAGTTTAGTCAATTTGAAGTCATATGTATGGGCAAGGCTGGGCTATATGTCAAAAAAATGAGTTATTTCCTCTCAGTTTTCAATTCATTCTGACGAGTTCTAAGGAGCACAATTGTTATCAAAGCAACATATCTCAAATCTGATTCGGCAAAGGAGGAAAGTGCCCACGAAATTGGAGGAATTGTCCCAGACTTTCCTTGGGAAGCACATTGACAATATTAAAAGGAAGTCCTCCAATGGATCAGCAAAGTTAATTTCAACTATTCTGAATTGATCGACGTAGTTAACTTCAACTGTTCCGAAGTGATCGGTGAAGTTAAGTTAAACTGCTCTGAAATCCACCAGAGGCTATGAAAAGAAAAGAGGCAAATGCAACTCTATAGTCCAGAAATCAACACGGCCAGTTAATAATCACATTAAAGGCACAATTTTATGTTTTCAACCTTAAACCAATGAAGAGGAAGGCTCGAATATAAGTGTTGTGGTGGTATACGTTTATATTGAAGGGGCATACCTGACGTTCCACATGTGAAATGTCTGTATCGTATATTGCAACAACATCACTGCACATTCAACGTTAACCCCAACTAGCATTCATTTTAATATTTTATTGTGAGATGGAGTAGAAAATATTACAGAGAAGTCGACGCAAGTGTGAGAGTAATCCCATATCAAAAGAGACCGTGTGGGGTTGATTGCAGGCTGCAATTTTGCATATCCGAGGCACTTTAATCTGCTACCCATACAAATGACAAAGCTAAGGAAATTTGGTCATTGTACAGCAACGAATATAATGGTTAAGAAAATGTGTTTCCTCCTAAGAGATCGATTCAAATCCATAAGAGTAGGGTATGTATACATCTGTAGACTTTATCAATCAAATAACTGGGTGGAAGGGTATCATACACCAATTTGATGTGTAACTTGGAAGTGACTTTAAAATATATATTATTATTATAATAATTAGTCTGGTTAGGCCGAAAGGCGTACACCTATTGACAATGGGTACAATTAATGATCTTTTAATCTTAAATTCTCATCTGATGGCTAAGCATTGAAGATGCTGGCATATTTTTAGTCGTCCTCCAAAATCAATGCGTCAGATTTATTGTTCATAACTTCCTTGCATTTATGAAGGCATTCGTTAACATGTTTACTTTTTTACATTTACCTAATCACATTATAAATTTACTGTAAAAATACATAATTGCCACGTTCAAATGATTAAGGAGGATTAAAATATATGCAGGCCACGTTTATATCATTAAAAAACACTCTGCACACGTTTCATTTTGGTGACACTCATTCATTTTTTAT
>JASDQU011311580.1:5127-25036 GCA_032191745.1 Picea mariana
CAATTCTCCCGGAGCCTTGGAGTCCTGAAGCTCTGAAGTGATCCCACTTGCACAAATTACCACATCATTTAATATTCAACAGAGTTGGCTTCATTCACGTAAAATCAATTTAATGAACCTTAAAATAATATAGTATATATTATTTTATATTCCTTGAAAATTACACCCAAGTTTTAAAACTCTCCAATATTATATTTAATGATTCAATATTATAATGAAGGAAAAGATATTCGGGTCCACCCCTTCGGCTCTTCCAAGCAATTCTTCATTTTCATATAACCCAGAGTCCCAGAGTTTTGGAGTTCCAGAGGGGACGCACTTGTATTACCTTAGGATTTAAAATACACTGAATATTTTTGGGTTATAATTTAATAAATTGCAATAAAATGGTTATTATATTCAATTATGTTAAATTGATCACAATTAAATATAATATTGTATAATTATTTATATTTCTTATTTATGCAACCTCGTACATGAAAGGATAGGGTTTAAGCCTTTGACAACTTGCGATTGTGAGTTCCAGCAGCCCCGGAACTCCGAACTCCTGGAGTTCCGAAGAATACGAGAAGGTTTGAGAATTTGGTCACCGTTTATTCCTTGGTGTGTCTGACATTAAAATGATAATAATAAATATATCCTACTGGTCTCAGGTCCATTACGCTCCAGGAATTTAGCCTCCATTTCTAGAATTATATATATATATATATATATATATATATATATATGGTTTTATTACCTGGAGAATTTAAATGAATTTAATTTCTCTTACAAGAAATAAGAAAAGGAGAAATATAAATTTCCAGTCTTTATAAAGAGATTTAATAAAAGTTTATATTCCAAGGAGATTTTTCCCTCTTGGAAATCAAAATATAATTGTAATCTCTCCCTTCTCGTGGGTAAATGAGTATAATTTTATTCCCTTATTACTGTGCTTTACTACTCTTACTAAATTTATGGAAAATGGTCCTAAGACAAAGATTTACCTCCAGAGTAAATTTTGTGTTTCTACCAGAATTTATTGCCCACCAAAATTTAAGGGGATTCTTTCCAAATTTACGAGATTTAACACAATTTAAACATAAATATTTATTTATGCCCCAATTTTTTTTGGAGAAATTTTGTATTTTAATTCATTTAGACCAATTTCAAGTTTATGTCCTAATTATTTTTCCTCAATATCCTCTAAATTTTCTGGCATGGGATTTGAGGACATACTAAAATGGAGCACTATTACGTAGAAAAATCACTCTCTCTTCTTTCAAAGGTGTTATAGATATTTTTAACTGTTCATTCATCAATTCCCAAGCATTCATTAAACTGTACAATATAGTCAACCACAACATCCACTTCCAAAGATCTTATTTTAGCACACAAAGAATCAAGAGATAAGAAATTAAATCAAAAGGGATTCAACTAAGACATTCTATTTATTTTGCTTAAATTTCTCAAGTCACATTTATATATTTTTCTAGAAATTACACTTACCCAGATCTAAAACATAGTATACAATTTTCTTTGATCTAAACACTACAGATATTTAACCAAGTATACTTATCTAGAAACTAGATAGTGATGCAATTGCTAAAAGCGGTGGCCTTTCCCACCCAACCATAGGCACAACGACTCCTGGACAGATTTACTTCTCGCCACCCTCTAGCTAGATCATGATGCTTTGAGGGAGATTCTTCCTTATGTTCAGAAACAACCGGAGATAGAGGCCACTCTCCTCCTCCCACAAGAACTTGGCAGATTGGTTTTCTCTCCACCAAGCAAGAGGGTATGCAATGAGTGCTTCCTCAGTCACTCATCTTTCTACAACCTCGTTTATCAGATTGGACTGAAAATGTTTCCCAACAAATTTCTGTGCCCCCAAAAAATTCATTTTTCAGTTCTCTTTAGAACTATAGAGCTACACATGCTCTCCCTATTCAGAAAATGGTCACCAGACTCATCTTCCCGCCTCCTCCTTTCTTCCCATGAATTTCCTTTCTTTTATTTCCTTCCTTAGCAATATTTCATGGGTCTAATTCCTAATTTTGTGGGTCAGGTCAGGAATTCTTCAGATTGGTACTCTTCCCATCTCCTCGTGACTCTTGAGGAGGACTTCCCAACTACCATCTTGTCTGGTAATTTATTTTTTTCTGGGTCAAAGGACTGTTCTGGGTATGAATAATTTAAATCCAGTAGAGTATTGGTTTGGTGGGGGTCATCTCAACCATTGCTGGTTCCCCTAACCATCTATCTCATACATCATGATCTACCTTGGAAAATCCCTTCAACAATTATGCAAAAATTTCCATTTTATTTAGTAACATAAATATATACATTACCTTTTATAAAAAAAAGGTTCATCAATCCCAACATCCACATATATTCATTTTTCCCATAGTATTTTAGCATGCTATAGTTATATTTACAAGCTGGGGGAAACATGGGTATTACAATCCCCTCCCCCTTAAAGGAACATCATCCTCAATGTTCTACCTACCGATGTGCTCTTTATGTACAACAATAAGCAAAAATGGGTATGCATGTTTCATGGCATCCTCCATTTCCCATGTAGCTTCATCTGAACCAAAGTGTTTCCATTGCACCTTGACTTGTGAAATGGTTTTGTTCCTGAGTGGGATTTCTTTCTTGTCTATTATACATTGTGGCTCTAGAAAGAATTATCCTTTTGGTTCCAGCTGAATCACATACCAATCAATTATATAATTAGAATCATGTACATATTTCTTCAGTAACGAAATATGGAAAACATTATGTGCCTTCACTATGGGAGGAAGTGCTAGTCTATATGCTACATGTCCCACTCTATCCAAAATTTCAAAGGGTCCACAATACCGAGGTGCTAGCTTGGCACAAGCTCCCATTCTCAAGGAAGTTTTTCCGGGCCTGACTCGAAGATACACATGATCCCCTACTTTGATCTCTCTAGTAGTCTTTTTTCTATTTGCATAGCTTTTTTGTCCATCTTGAGCTATTTTCAGATTCTGTTTTATTTGAACTAATTGTTGTTCCATTTATTTTATCATATCTGGCCCGAGTGTAATTCTATCTACTGGGGTATTCCAACTGATTGGAATATTGCACTGCCTACCATAGAGAGCCTCAAAATGGCTCATATTCAATGACTCTTGATATCCATTGTTATAAGAAAACTCTACCAGTGGTAGGTAGTCTTCCCAGTTCTTGGGATGATGCATCACATGCATCCTTAACATGTCCTCTAAAACTTGGTTTACCCTCTCTGTCTTCCCATCAATTTGAGGGTGATAGGCTGTACTAAATAGCATTTTAGTTTCAAAACCAACAAACAAAGATTTCCAAAAATTTGAAGTAAATTTTGTATCTCTATCTGATATGATTTCCTTAGGAATGCCATGTAGCCTAAATATCTCTTTCATGAAAATACTAGCAATATATATTGCCTTGCAAGTTGACTTTACGAGAATAAAGTGAGCAACCTTGCTCAGTTTTTCCACAACTACCATAATGACATCATTCTGCTTGGTTGATTTAGGCAATCCTGTGATGAAATACATATAGATTGTTTCCCATTTCCATTCGGGAATTGGTAGGGGTTGAAATATCCTTATTGGATGTTGGTTCTCTGCCTTAACCTGTTGAAATTTTAGACTTTTATCTAAGTAATCAACTATGTCCCTTTTTAGTCCGGGCCAATAAAATAGTTTCTTAGTGGATGCGATCATTTTCCGATAACCATGATGACCAATATATGGTGTTTTATGTAGTTCATCCATTATGAACCTCTTCAAGTCATCACAATTAGGAATATACAACCTACTTTTGTAAGTTAGCAGGTCATCATTCAAAATTTGATAACCCTCATACTTTAGCCCAGTGGGCTCTTGCTCTAGGTATGATTTCAAAGTCTTGAAAAATGCATTTGTTTCTTGTGTACTTTTGAATCTCTCCTTAACGTTTGATTCACAGGTGCTTATAGCTTCCAAATGAATCACTTTAATACTTCTACTAAGGGCATCAACCACCTTATTTTCTTTCCCTTTAATATGTTTGATTTTAAAATCAAACTCACTGAGGAGAGCCATCCACCTAGCTTGTCTAGCATTGAGTTTTGGTTGATTAAACAAATATCTCAACCCACTATGGTCTGTCATAAGCACAAATATTCTACCTAGGATGTATTGCCTCCACATTTTTAAAGCATGTACTATGACAACCAATTCAAAATTGTGGGTCAGATAATTAATTTCATGCTCATTCAATTTTCTGGATTCATAGAAAATCACATGTCCTTCTAGCATAAGGGCTCCTCAGAGCCATTCCTTGCAGACATATGTACACACAAGGAAGTACTTTTTTGGGTCTTCAATATTCAGCACAAGTGCATTGGTTAGAAGGTATTTCAGCTGTAGGAATCTCTCTTCACATTCTGATGTCCAAATGAATTCAACTCCCTTTTTCTGAAGGGAGGTGATTGGACAACCAATCTTGGAAAATCCTTTTATGAACCTTCTATAGTATCCTGCTAGTACCATAAAGGATATGATATTATATACATCTTTTAGGGTAGGCCAATCCATAATGGATTTGATCTTTTCAGGATCAACTGCTACTCCTTCTTCATAGATAACATGGCCTAAGTAATGAACTTCTTTTTGGAAAAAGTCACACTTACTAAACTTTGCATAGAGTTGATGTTCTCTCAGCACTTGAAGCACTAAATTGAGATTTTATTCATGCTCTTCCCTACTCTCATAATATATTAGGATATCATTAATGAAAACCAACACAAATCTGTCCAAGAAATTATTGAGTACATTATTCATTAAGCACATAAAAGTGGCTGGTGTATTGGTAATCCCTAATGGAACCACCACAAATTCATAGTGCCCATATCTTGTCCTAAAGGTTGTTTTGTGGATTTATTCAACCTTAATTCAGACTTGATGGTATCCAGACCTCAAGTCAATCTTGGAGAAAATTGTAGCACCCCTTAATTGGTCAAACAAGTCATCAATCCTTATCAAAAGTTACTTATTCTTAATGGCCATCTTATTGAGTTGTATATGGTCTATGCACAACCCGAGTGTGCCATCCTTCTTCTTCACAAACAAAGCTGGTGCTCCCCAAGGAGACACACTAGGCCGAATGTAACTTTTGTCCAATATATCATTTAGCTGTAGTTTGAGCTCAACTATCTCTCATGTACTCATTCTATAGGGTGCTATAGAGATTGGCACCGCTCCTGGTACAAGTTCTATTGAAAAGTCAATATCTCTTCTTGGAGGTAGACCTGATACCTCTTCTGGAAATACATCTTGATACTCTCTTAATATATGATGGTATTCTAGGATTGGTTTATTGTGTTGATATTATGGTAGCTGCGGGAGGTATTTACCTCCACGTGTAAACCTGACGAGAATATAATATTCTGAGAGGTAAAAAGAAACCCTAATTATTTGGCTAATAACCCTAGAAGACAAGTCGGCTCAAGAAGATAATTTGTATTATGTTATTATCCTCCAAGAGAAGAAGTTGGATAAAGGAAATATCATATACTAAGTAAATAGGCACCCAGAATGAGAAGTTGGCCCAGGCAGCTTGCCAGTTTTAGTATAAATACAAGAGGCCGATCTTCATTCTAGCAGGCATTCTCAGAACTATAGAAGCAACACTTGTGCACACTGGAGTTGGCCAGTTTGTGCGCAAGTTTGGAGGAGAGATGCCGTTGCATCTTCTGCAACTAGAAAATTTCAGTTTTGGCTTGGACTATCTCTTGGTTATGGTTTGGGCTCTCTGATCAGATCTTGTTATTCTTTCTTGGTGCGTTATTCTTGGAGAAATATGCGCCACCCTTTGTTTTTCTATCTAGCCTAGGGTTTGCTTCTGGAATGATTCTCTGTCAAGGTTAAGGTGCTCGGGGGTGGCTTCAGCCTATGGTTGGGTGACAATAGTGATATTATCTATGGTTAAACAATCACATCCATCATATTCTAACAGGTTATGGGCCCACACCTCCTTCATTCAGTCTAACCATTGGAAGGGAGAATAGCCATAAGGATACTAAGCTCGTTGAAGAACTGCCACTAGGGTTTCTAGCAGGAGCAATCACCAAAACACTGCCGCTAGGGTTACTAGCAGGTGCAGTTGCAGAAACCCTAATCCTCTCGTTGAGGCACCTTAAGTGAAGGGATTGACCTAATTTCCATATAGACTAGTGTGCCCTAGCCTAGCGCATCTCCTAGTACTCTCAGCAAGCTAAGACACCAAGTTTGAGTTTTTGGTCAAATCTAGGGTTGACCAAGTCAAGGAAACCATGACTTACTCTATGAAGTTAGAAAACAAGTTAGATTGGGATTCTAACTTTAGAGCGTGGAAGAAAAGAATTGACCTTATCCTTGCCAAGAATAAAGTGTTGGATATCGTGAAAGGAAAGTTTGTGGAACCAGAGTTTGAAGAAGGAAAAGAGAAGAAATCGCAAAACATTGCAGTTATGGAGAAATTCAAAGACAATGACATCAATTCCATGAGTATCATAGTGGACTCTATAAAATACCACTTGATACCCTACATCTCACATCTTGACTCATCTAAGAAGATGTACGATGCCCTAACAAACCTCTTCTTAGTCAGACACATTGGACAAGTAATGAGTCTGAAGAATGAGCTTCGTGACATGAATATGAATGATCATGACAACATAACATCATACTTCGTGAGAATATATCAGTTGAGAGATCAACTGCAAGCCATTGAAGAGATCATTTTACAGAAGGAACTGGTAAATATAGTACTCAACGGTCTTCCCAAGACATGGGATGCATTTTCTGCAAGCATGAACACAAGGAAGGAGTGTTGGCACAGGGGTAGACCCAGGGTTCAATGCTACGACAACGCACCAACAAAACCCTAACTACCGACCCTTTCAACAACACCTGCGAAGCAGATGAAGTCTCACCCGAGGTAGAGGCAGGGGTGGTTGCAGGACTCCAGTGTCTGCAACCTTAGCTAGGACACAAATCTGTGATTGTAACACCTTGACAAAGCACTTAGCAATATAGTTCATAAAGGTTTAACTAGTATCTACTTCACAGGTAAAACCCTAATTACATAACATCGCAGTATTCAACCATATCTAGCATCTAGCAACACTTAGCATGATGAAAAAAATTAGATCTAGCAGATTCAAGCACTAAGCACATTCACAAAGGTCAGATCCAACATTTACTCTCACTATTAAGCACAAAGAAACATCATATCTACCTATCATTCATCTATATCAAAGCACTAAGCAAGTAAATACATAAACACATCAACACATCGCACAAAGCATTCACAACACAGGATGTACGTGGTTCATCCCTACCCTGGGGCTACGTCCACCAACTCTTCGTCTGCTTTATTAGATTTCTTCAATCTTCTTACATGCACAGAGCCTTCAGATCAACTTCACAGAGGACAAGAGATCTGTGCACTCTTCGCTAGATCCTCCTCCCCCAAGCTAGGTTACAACACAAAGCCTACATACAGTCCTTAGAGTCACTTTCACTTAGCCTTGCAAACATGCACAAAGAACTTACAACTATTACTTGCACTCAACACCACTTACAATTGACTTGTCATTCACACTTAGCCATTCCTATCTCTATCTCTATATCCTCACTTCATTGCCTAACATCTATTTATACATTACAAAATTGGGCCTAAACATGGGTAAACACATGGGCCAACATTCCAATACCTGTTACATAATCCCAAATCCAAAAAATCCATAAAAGGGGGACGAGATCCCGCGATCTTTGCTTCGTCTTGCGCTCCGCCTTCGACATCCTGTTGAAGTCCCAAAAATAGGTCAAACATGACCAAGGATCCTCAAAAATTGGTCAAGGGACAATAGGCCCCTAAAACTCACCTGTGACTCGTCACAGGTCATTCTGATCTAGATAATTGTGCCTCAAAATCCTCAAGCTTGGCTCAAGCTGATTCAACTTGTTGTTGTGCCACAACCTCCTATTCAATGAACTCTTGAATAACAGCTTCGTTGACAGGTCCCTCTAGGCACTGTTCTGCTGCAGTGATGACTTGTTATAGTTCTTCTCCTCGACCTTCGATCTCTACGAATAGTTGGCAAGCCTCATCCTATATAGGTTGGAGCCTCTGAGTCACTTCCATGACTTTTCTTTGAATGGCGTGGACTTGCTATTGAGAAGTGCGCTGCTCTTGGAATCACTTCATTCTTTCAACAGCTGACAGGGTCTTCAACTGTGCCTGTATTATTTCTACTTGATACTTCACCTCTTGGAGCTGTGACTCTAGTGTCTTGAGTTTTGGATTCTCAGTGAGTCACTCATACATTTGGGCATTGCGATCACTCAGTTGTTTGTTGGCACAGGGGTAGACCCAGGGTTCAACGCTACAACAACGCACCAACAAAACCCTAACTACTGGCCCTTTCGGCAACACCTGCGAAGTAGATGAAGTCTCACCTAAGGTAGAGGCAGGGGTGGTTGTAGGGCTCCAGTGTCTACAACCTTAGATGGGACACATATCTGTGATTGTAATACCTTGACAAAGCACTTAGCAGTATAATTGATCAATGTTTAACCGATATCTACTTCGCAGGTAAATACCCTAATTACAGAGCATCACGGTATTCAACCAGATCTAGCATCTAACAACACTTAGCATGATGAAACATATTAGATCTAGCAGATTCTTGCACTAAGAACATTCACACAAGTCAGATCCAACATTTACTCTCATTATTAAGCACAAAGAAACAACAAATCTACTTATCATTCATCTATATCAAAGCACTAAGAAAGTAAATACATAAATACATCAATACATTGCACTAAGGATGTACGTGGTTCACCCCCACCCCAGGGCTACGTCCACCAACTCTTCATCATCTTTATTAGATTTATTCAATCCTCTTACATGCACAGAGCCTTCATATCAACTTCGTAGAGGACAAGAGATATACACACTCTTCGCTAGATCCTCCTTCCCTAAGCTAGGTTACAACACAAAACCTACATACAGTCTTTACAACCACTTGCACCGAGCCTTGCAAACATACACAAAGCACTTACAACTGTTACTTGCACTCAACACCACTTACAACTGACTTGTCATTCACACTTAGCCATTCATTTCTCTATATGCTCACTACATCGCCTAGAATCTATTTATACATTACAAAATCGGGCCTAAACATGGGTAAACCCATGGGTCGACATCCCCATACCCGTTACATAATCCCAAATCCCAAAAATCTTTAAAAGGGGGCCAAGATCCCATGATCTCCGCTTCGTCTTGTGCTCCACCTTCGATAGCCTGTCTAAGTCCAAAAAATAGGTCCAACATGATCAAGCATCCTCAAAACTTGGTCAAGGGCCAACAGGCCCCCAACACTCACCTATGACTCATCTTGAGTCACTTTGATTTGGATAATTCTGCCTCAAAATCCTTGAGCTTGGCTCGAGCTACTTCGACTTGTTGTTGTGCCACGACCTCCTATTCAACGAACTCTTGGATAACAACTTCATTGACATGTCCCTCTAGGCATTGTTCTGCTGCAGTGACGACTTGTTCTAGTTCTGCTCCTTGGCCTTCGATCTCTACGAACAGTTGGAAAGCCTCATCCTGTATAGGTTGGAGCCTCTGAGTTACTTCCATCACTTTTATATGAATAGCGTGGACCTGTTGTTGAGCAGTGCGCTGCTCTTGGGATCGCTTCATTCTTTCAATAACTGCCAGGGGATTCAATTGTGCCTGTATTGTTTCTGCTTGATACTTTTCCTCTTGGAGCTTTGACTCCAATTCCTTGAGTTTTGGATTCTCAGTGAGTCGCTCATACGTCTGGGCATTGCGATCACTCAATTGTTTACATTCCAAGGCGAGGCCCTTGATTCTTTCAACTGTGCCTCGAGCAATTGCTTCTCTTTGATCTCTCACATTCTATGGAGTGTTGGGCACTGTGCGAAGCTCTAAGTCTGCTATTCTTTCCTCTAGCTACTGGATAGCTTTTGTGAGCTGGTCTACTTGATGCACGAATCGGTCTTCTACCTTTGGCTCTAAGCCTATCACAGAGTGAAGTGCTATGTTGACTGCTTCTTGCACTTTGAGTTACTCTGCGTGCAACTGTTCTTTTTCCTGCTGAATCTGTGCTTTCTCCTCTTCAAACTTTGTCTGGAGGGAAACCTTCTCCTGCTCTGCAACTCGACGCTGTTCTACTATTACTTCTTGAACTTGATTCAATGCCTAGGTGGTTTGTTCTATTTCTTCTTGTGCGTGATGAAGGCGAGCTTCGGTCGCATCAGCTAGTCGTTGGAGTTGGGATGGCTCATCTCCCAATTCTGGTTCTCCTGATGGCAGGGGCACTGTGGAAACTGTGTGACTAGACTGAAGGGTCTATTGTACTCCTCGGAGCTCGACCTCAATTATTTCGTACATCTCCTCCTGCCTGGCTTCTTGTTTCAGCAAGATTTCCTGCGAGGCATCGTTTACAACTGTGATGATGAAGTCAAATTCGTCGACAGTGAGCACCGTCTTCATCTTAGTCACGGTGGCTCTGGATTTCTTTCAAGAAGAGGGTTTCAGGGGAGAAACCTTCCTCATCTTCAAGGGATTAGCCTCATCTCTGGGTGGTGTTACCTCGCCTTACTTCTGCTCATCTTCTTTGCCATTGATCTCTTCTACCTCGTCATCACCCCCTCGGCCAAGTGATGCTGAAGTAGTCTTTTCTGAGGCACTGCTTAAGTCTTGGACTTCTTCGGTCTTCTTCCTTCTGCTAGGTCCCGGTGTGTCATGTTCCTTGTGAGTGGCCTCTGAGTTGTAAAGTTCAGGATCAGACATCTCTACAGGGTCATCAGGGATAAGGAAGTTGGATGACCATTCCTTAGTTATTGCCTCGAGGTCCTCTTCGGTGATCTTGTAGTACGACTGAAGCTCCTCCTTATGTTCATCTTCTCGCACAGTAATATAGAGGAAGTGCCGATCTGTGTGAAACTTCATGAGGGGTCGGAAGCGCTGTAGGGTGTTCAGTGTCATGCGGGATTTGGCTTCGATAGCCCTCTTTAGCTGGAGGCAGTATGTGTGAAAGATAGCGTTCGACTACCACTGTTTTCCCATGTCGCTGGAGTACCATAGCGTGGTGAAATTCATAGCAAGCAGCTCAAACAGTTCCATGTCCAGGAAGGTCACACCTTCCGACATCTCCCAAGAAGCAAATGTGATGAGGATTAGAAGCCAGCTAAGTGGAACTCATAGCCCTGATCCTGTGCTTCACGGTAGTCTAATTCTAGATGATTAACTAGGTACTTCACCCAGTTCATCTATACACCTTCCACACATTTCACCACGAGGTCAACGACAAATCATATGACCTGCGTGGGTCTATTCTTTCTTACTAGATTCCCTGCAATTAACTGACATGCTAGGCGCATTGCGCCATTCTAGATAGAGGCTACCTTGTAGCCTCGCGTCCCCTTGTCAACATCACCGTAGGTATCCTTGATCTTCTGTGATAATGCGCGATCTGTGGCTTTTCTTGGATACAAATACTAGGGGTTGGGTCCTTGCATAATCAATCCGGTATCCTATGAATCAACGTCGAATCGACTGTGATACAATGGTCTAGCCATAATTAGTCACCATGGTAACATGAAAGTAGGAGCTTGACACATGCGTTATCCTCCTGGTGCATTTCAAAGTGTGGGATTTTCATTATGTTCAATAGGGTGGACTGCACGAGGTTCATCGTCCACGACTGGGGGATTATTTTCGAGTTCATCCCCTTCGTCCTAGTCAAGTATTTATACGGGGCGAGCATACTATGGTTCTTGCGGTCTCCTAGGTTGAAGTCGCTGAACTTCAACGTTGTGATCTTGTCCTGCTATGATTGAACTGTGCGTATCCCCTTCGGGAGGTACGCAATAACCATGGTGTACTCAAAATCTCTCGGCACACTATCACGACTCACCGCACAGGCTAGATGCGGGATGTAGTCGGGCAATATGGTCGGGATCAACTTCACATTTTCTAGGTTGTCTCTGTGTTTGGTTCTCTTTTCTGTGATGACTCGGGATGGCTCGGATCCATGAGCGGTCGACGGAGAGGCTTGCACTCCTCTCGTCGATGATGCTTGAATACTTTCACACAATAATTTCTCGTCCATGAGATCGATGAGAACTTCTTCGATGATTTTCTCCATGGCGCTGGGCTCGTCCAACATACATGCTTGGATCGGTGGATGAATGAATGCACAAAACAATAGAACTGGTGTCGATATTACTAATCACAACGCAATAGTAATGAGTTCTCTCTGATACAATTTGTAAAGGTTTTCTTGGTGCAATAGTCGATGGAATAAGTAGACAACTAGGTAACGAATCTCTCCAATGGGCGTGAAGCCTTCATTAATTCAGTTTTGCCCATTCTAGCGCAGTCCCAATGGTATGATTGAGAGATTCCTGGCCATAAATGTTGTTCTAACCATTCGTGGCATTGATCCAATGGTTATATTGTTCTCAATGGCTACATTGCTTCGCCATGGCGAAGTGCCATGTGACACTGTTCTGATATCCCGATGAAGCTCCTGTTTTTCAAATTTTCCTTCTGCGAAGTTCCCTCTGGAACCTTCTGTAACTTTCCTATCTTTGTTCTCTTCTTGCTAATATTTCTATCCTTTTTCCTGGTGATCTTCATCTCGTTATTCTTCTTTCCATTTCGATTCTTGTCTTCTTTTGGCATAGTAACTTTGCATTGTTGAGATTCTTTCCTAGGATTCAAGGGCAATACTTCTTCTAGGGTAGGTGCTTTAGTCTTCTGTGAGTCTTCTTGGGTTCTTTCAACTTCGACATATGAGTTAAATAGCTTCGATCTGTTCTCCTATTCCCCAATCAAGTGCATGATCCTCCTAGTCATGAAATCTTTTAATTCTTACTTTTTCTGGTCTAAGACTTCTTCTTGTTTCCTTCTAGTCTGATCCTTCTCAATCCAGGGTTTTCCTAGTAACATAGTAAATGGAGCACTGTTCTCAATAAATTTAACAACCTCAAAATCTTCCTCTGTTGAAGTTCCATGAGCACTCATAAATATCTAGGTAATTCTTCCACATAGGGTTATCAGTTTTCCTCTAAACAATCCTATTCCTCCCAATGAAGGAATCATAACAGGCTTTCCTACATCTTCCCAAGTTCTTTCTGTCATGACATTCACCTGTGTTTCTTCATCCAGAACACAGTCAATGTCAAAGTCTCCTATTCTTACTTCTATTTTCTCTTTCTCTTTTAATATCTCTGATAGATTAGTATCTCGGTGGTCATTTAGGGTTTCTTTCATTTGCAACAATACAGTCTCTGATTCTTTCTGGGGTTCTTCCACGGTCTTAGTGTCTTGGCTTTTCTCAGGGTCTTTTTGGCTCATATTCATTCTTTCAACCTTAGAAATCATTCTAGGGTAATCCAAAACTTCATGATCCACAACTTTACAACAAAGACAACTAGGTCTTCTACCAGGTCATTCATTAGCAAGATGTCCCGGTCTTCTGCAACTGTAACAAAGAGTTAATCCGCTCTTTCTCTTAAATGATCCCTAGCCTTTCTTGTACTACACACTAGGATCATAGTAGTTAACCTGCAAAAAAATCTTTCTAGGATCCTGCATCCATTTGTTAGTCCAAACATTCTTTCTATGCATAGGTACAACATATCTTTCATTATTTCTATCAGACCTATTCATATCAAATCTTCTTTCATATAACTGAGCCCTACTTTTCCAGATAGGACAAAATCTATCAAACATACCCAGATCCATACTTTTGAAACAAAAATTTCCACTAATCTTACCTTTAACAAAGCACAAAGCTTACAGATCTTACCTCTTTTCTTCAGGTCAGACTTCTTTTCTTAGCACATAGCTTTCATAGATTAAGTAGAATACTGTGCACTAAGGCAACAGATCTACACACAAAGCTTCCACAATTTCATGTCATATCTTCACATAGAGCTTCTTTTTCCTTAGTTGCCAACAATCACAATTTCGGTTCAAATCTTCGCATAAAGCTCATTTTTCCTCAGTTCCCAACAATCACAGTATCAGGTCCTGACAACGGAACCATTTGTTGGCACAGGGGCAGACCTAGGGTTCAATGCTACAACAACACACCAACAAAACCTTAACTAACAGCCCTTTCGGCAACACCTGTGAAGCAGATGAAGTCTCACCTAAGGTAGAGGTAGGGGTGGTTGTAGGACTCCAGTGTTTGCAACCTTAGCTAGGACACAGATATGTGATTGTAACACCTTGACAAAGCACTTAGCAATATAGTTCATCAATGTTTAACCGGTATCTACTTCGTAGGTAAATACCCTAATTACAGAGCATCGCAGTATTCAACCAGATCTAGCATCTAACAACACTTAGCATGATAGAATAGATCAGATCTAGCAGATTCAAGTACTAAGCACATTCACACAGGTCATATCCATCATTTACTCTCATTATTAAGCACAAAACAACAATAGATCTACTTATCATTCATCTATATCAAAGCACTAAGCAAGTAAATACATAAATACATCGCAGAAAGCATTCAAAACACAGGATGTACGTGGTTCACCCCCACCTTGGGGCTACGTCCACCAACTCTTTGTCTTCTTTATTAGCTTTCTTCAATCTTCTTACATGCACAGAGCCTTCAGATCAACTTCGCAGAGGAAAAGAGATTTGTGCTCTCTTCGCTAGATCCTCCTTGCCCAAGCTAGGTTACAGCACAAAGCCTACATACAGTCCTTACAGCCACTTGCACTGAGCCTTGCAAACATACACAAAGCACTTACAACTATTACTTGCACTCAACACCACTTACAACTGACTTGCCATTCACACTTAGCCATTAATTTCTCTATATGCTCACTACATCGCCTAACATCTATTTATACATTACAAAATCGATCCTAAACATGGGTAAACCCATGGGCTGACATCCCCATACCCATTACATAATCCAAAATCCCAAAAATCCCTAAAAGGGGGCCGAGAGCCCGCGATCTCTGCTTCGTCTTGCGCTCTGCCTTCGACAGCCTGTCGAAGTCTCAAAAATAGATCGAACATGAACAAGGATCCTCAAAAATTGGTCAAGGGCCAACAATGAGTATCCCACATTTGAAGAACTTTGGACTTGCTACGCACAAGAAGAATCATAGATTAGTGCAAAAGAGAAACCTCAAAAGAAATACGATGATCAAGCCTTCACAACAAGATTCAAGAATTTCAGGAGCAATAGGAAGTTTGGCTCAAGGAAGAAGCCAAATCAAGAGAAAGATATGTCAGAAACACAATGCTTCAACTGTAAAAAATATGGTCACTACAAGAATCATTGTCCCGAGTTAAAGAAAATGAAGGAAACACATGAAGAGTCAATTGGCGAATAAAGGGAACCCTCAAAGAAGGCCAAGCAGGATAAAACAAACTTCTTCCTCTAAGACAAGGTAACGATACTCTTCATAGTTCTTGTACATATCATGTTTTCTATACATATCTTGCATATCTATTTCTTAAAAGATAATATGCTCAAAGAGAAACTATACCTATGGAAGAACTGTTAGCACAAGAATTTGTAGTAGCATTTAAATAACCTCTACAGGCATATACGAGCTTCTAACCTATGAACTCAAGGTTATTGATTAGTCTCATCATACAAAAGGGCACAGACATTCCATAGAGACATGGTGCTGCAGATTTGTCTATATAGCATGGTCTACCATTTTACTACCTAAAATGCTACCAAATCTGTTAAGCAGTGTAATGATGGCACTATGAATTCCATAGGTTGCTACCAAATATGTTTTCATGCCGGATGCTACCAAATATGTCAACGTTGAAGTGATGTAGCTATGAATTATGATGGCGCTACCAAATTGCACATAAACACACAACAGGCGCTACCGAAATTATGGAAGAGGCTGAATTGTTCAGAGTTATTCTGCCAGTTTAGAGCCACTAATTTAAAGCTTGGATTGTGAACAATTGAGAAGGTATTTTTGAAAACTAGAGGAGGTTTTTGTTTATAACATTCCAAATAACAAAAACCTCTCTCATTTTTTTCAAAATTTTCTATGGTAAGACATATATCATACATATAAGTGACATTACAGAATGTGCTGCGTAAACTCTGTTTTAAGACTGCTGAACTGACATTTTTGATCAGTTGACTTCCAGAAGGATTTTCGAGTGAAATAAGATGAATTTTCAAAATATGAAGGAGGTTATTATCAAGAACGGGCCCATGAACATTAAACTCTTTCATTTTTCACACAAGTGTCACATATTGGGATATTCGAAAGAATCTTTGAGCCCTATGTTTTCAGTTTTCGTGATTTCCTGTTTGAGACATGTTTTTGTGACACTTGTTGCGGCCAGCTGGAGATGAATTTAAAGAAACTGAGAGAGGTTTTTATTCATAACGATTTTATCTAAAAAAACCATTCTCATATGTTACAAATATGTTATGGTTTGAGAATTAAAAGTGGCATTTGGAAGCCTATTTTTCAGAATTTCGCCTCCTGAAAAGCAGGAAATTAATTAAAACGTGTCATTTTCTGTTTGTAGTTGTTTCTATTTTGGGAAAGGGGTTGGAGTTCGAATAAGTGAGATAGAAAGGACATATATGAATATATATTCATTGTACAATAGGGTAGGAGGGTTGGACTCTCATTGGGAGAGAGGCTTTGTAAGATGAGATGATCTGTTAATCCTTTAGCAAGTGAATGCAAGAGCTGCTCTGCTACTTTTATGAGATTCATTAGAGTGTTATTGTCCGGCATGTTTTCCCGTTTGCATGTTTCATAATGTTTTATTCTTCCTGATATGATCTAAGTGTACATGACAAAGATTCATTATATAAATGCCTCTTCATATAGGTTGTATCATGTTATGTTAAATGATTTCCTAATTTCAGAATTCACTTTCTTTGAGTGCTCTGTTTTCAGCAGTCACTCTTTGTTTATCTTGTCTAAAGCTACAAAAGAAATTCATTGTTTTAATGCTTCTACTGTAGTGGGCTTGTTATCCTATCCTCTACCATTCTTTATCCAGATTTCCTGAACATAATACTTGATATGCTTCAGAGATTGTTAGTAGAATTCAGCTAAGTTGAAACTACAAGTCTTTAAGATTCAGATTAGAATCCATTACCCAATGGTACCCCCTCCTGTTTGTCTTACCAACTTTTATAAAAACATACATGTTCTTATTATAAATATGACCTTCTGAATGTTATTGTTGAATATATTTTGAGTCTTAGAGCCTTTTGTCCCTTGAGAGAGGCCTCTTTGATTGTATAGGTCATAAATATAGTCTGAAGTGGTCGAAATGGTTACCTCAGGGTTTCCTTGATACAACCCAAGGAAAATACTGAGTGTTAACATATTGGCGCCATTTCCGGGGAAGAGTACAACGAAGGTTTCATCTTCCCTGGGAGAAATGACAAAGACTAGAGCTGATTGCTGAAAGTGAACAAAAGTCAGATACAATAAGGCTGTGTACCTTTCACCTGGCAAATCCACTCATGCTTCAATCAAGTTGCAGACTCCATTGGAGGATGAGCCCACATGACAGAAATATGGAAGGAATGTATGACACAATCAGGTACTCAAGTTGGAGTTTCCCTCACAAGATACTCTTTTGTTTTGTCAACATTACATTGTTATTTCCTGAGTTTTTCAAAAGTTTTTTCCTTCATTTGCTTTCTTTGCTGCCTTCAAATGAAGAACATGATTCCACCTTTGTTTATTCCTCCTTACAAAGTGTACACATACCTTCACCTTCTCATCATATAGCTGCTGATCATGACCAAGACACTTCATCTGAACTACATGACAACCTAGAACAGTCTTGTAGATTTTCTTTATCCAAAACTGATATACTACCTTCTCCTTCACTTAACCCCGTCCCTTCCAAGTTACAAGAAAGATATAAACCCTTGAGATTGCCATATATCCTTCATGATTTCCCTTTAAAGAACTATAAGCAACTCCCTGCATTTGATGGTACAATTGAAAATTTCTCAGCTGAAAAGCATGTACAAGCCTTTGAACATTTCTTAGACCTTTTTGAGATTGATTATGAGGATGTCACCCTAAGATCGTTTTCCCAATCCTTGCAGGGAAAGGTCAAATTATGGTTTAAGAATTTGTCGCCTCATTCAATTAGCTCATGGGATGAACTGAGGGAGGCCTTCCTTATATTTTGGGGTGAGAAGAAGCCCTTGGATATGCTTCTTTCATATTTTTATTCAATTAAGAAACAAGAGGATGAGACTGTGTCAAGTTTCAATAGGAGGTTTTCCAGTGTTTATTATGAATTTCCTAAAGCAATCCAACCTCCTGAAGGCACTGCAAAACTATATTATGCAACAACTCTCCCTTCCAAATTGTTTCTTTTTCTATCAGAAAGGAGGTCTGCCAGATTACAAAAAATGTTCATTGATGCCCAAGAAGTAGAGGATAACCTTAGAGCAGGTAGGAATCTTTCATATAAGGTGATGGTGATAAATGGAGAAAAGAGAAAGAGGATCAGCCAAGGAGAGTGCTGGAATTTAGCCATGAGGATGTGTTTATTGAAGATCATAATCAACCAACTAATGTCTCAAACTTTGATGGTTTTAAAGAGGTCTTTAGCCTGCCTATATATGATGAATATCAAGATGAATATGTAGATAGTTTTCTTGAGAAGCCAACTAGAGGCCTTGCAGCAGGACAAGTCAAACTTCAACTGGTTATGGAGAAGAACCAGCCTATAGATTATGATCATAACATTGCAAACCAGAATGATGATGAGCCAGATGAAGGTAATACCTTACCTCTTTGCTTTGAAGCGTTTGAAATGATAAAAGGAGGTTTTCAGGTCATTAATCAAGGTCATACAAATGGGTTTCTAGAGTTGTATGTTTCTGGATATGTTAAGAAAAATGATCTCAATCATAGTTTTGAAGATGCATATATGGGTAATGTACACATTGATCCAATATATGATGAGTATTCTTCACTACCAGAAGATGGAGTAGAAAAGCATGATTTGTTTGATATCTTTGGGGTGATATCACCCATCAATGTCATGTACCTAATATGGATCATGAACTCATAGAAACCCTGCATGAAAATCTTTTCCAACATCAAGAAGAAATGTTAGAATTCATGTTGGGTATGTGTTATATTCTTTGCACAAGACGAAGTGTCTGAGCGCCTGCGTTGGGCGCACAAGGGGGTTAGAGGGGGGTCGCTAGGCCCCCCCTCGGGGGGTGTGGGGGCAACACCCCCGATTTTTTTTTTTTTTGGGCCGACATATTTCCGCCGAGCCGACATATTTTCGGGACGACATATTTCTGGGACGACATATTACCGGGACGACATATTTTCGGGACCACATGATATTAGGTGGCTTTTCGACACATGGTCTTTTGCCGATGGTTTTCTATTTCCGGTTAAGGAATTAGGGTTTTTGGACTAATCCAGGTCATTGGGTTAGGGTTTTGGATGCCGCTGGCTCCTATATGTATATTGTATTGTAAACAATGTAACACAATGTATGAATATAATATATGTTGGTTTTCCTGGTTTGGGTTTCCAGGTGAAAAATCTCTGAGTAATGTTTGTATTTTCCATTGTATCTTTTCTATTATTTTCTGAATATCAGTTTGCAGTAGATATTGTACAAGGTTAGAATTTACATTTGGTATCAGAGCTTTATTGGCTTCAGGGGGACACCTTTGTTGTCAAGGGTTTGGCTTGGGACTGTGATAAGCCTTGTTACATTGGGAGATCTGCGGTATTGTTTTTCAGGTGAAAAGAAATGGAAAGCAATTCGAAGATGGAGATTGAGAAGTTTAATGGGAAAATCTTTGAGCTGTGGA
>JASDQU011311583.1:0-17780 GCA_032191745.1 Picea mariana
ATCTTGATCAAGTACTTGATGGTACATGACCTTCCTTGAAGAAGGACATGACCACATGAGGGATAAAGTCCCATATGCTGTGATGATAAAGGAATAGGTTCACCATATGATTTGAAGGAATGAGTAATGCCACCTTGTTAATTGTTTAATTGGTTGTGGGCCTTGTAAAACCCCCTCACCCTTGTTGTGGGCTTTTGGTTATTTGGTTGTGGGCTTTGTAAACCCCTCTTACCCTTGTTGTGGGCTTTTGTTTTATTTTTGGGTTATGATTTTTAACCTTACCCTACTTTGCCCTAGCGTGCCCTAACCTAGCCCTAACCTTTGCCCTAACTACTATTTAATGGACCCTCCCCTACTCCTACTCTTACACATTCTTTTGTTGTAGCGTGGAGTCTCCTAGAGTGTGCGGCCTCAGTCCTTGCTGTAGCAGACCTGTGATATGAGCTGCGGCCTACCTTGTGGATCAGTCTTTTTGTATTTTGAGCTGCGGCCTACCTTGTGGATCAGTTCCGTTGCATTTTGAGTTGCAGCCTTGGTCAGTGGAGCTTGTGGGCAGCCGTCCCTTTGTCACTGTTGCTACTGTGACTGCCTTGGGGTATTTACTGAGGAGGTCGTGACCCTAACCTGCTGTGTAGAGGTTGCGTCCCTTTTCATGCTGATGTATTGTTTGTTGAAGAGTGTCGCTTGATGTTTGCTGTGAGTGCCGCATGGTATACTGAGCAGTGTGAGCCGCGCCCTATCTCTCAGCTGTGGGGTTTTCTTTTGGGGTTTGGGTTCTTGTTGTTTTTGGTTCCAGTAACCCTAAGTTTGGTGGCATGAAACTCCTTCTATCTTTGGCATAAGAAGATCATTCATTGATCATTGAACTGAACCTTTAACCGAGCATAACTACAAGGACATTCACCTTTTGTGTTCTGTGTTTCTCTTCAGAGGTAAGGCAAGTACCAGGTAAGTTTCTTACTTATTTCTTCTAAAGGTTCAGATCTGAGTTGCTATAGAATTGCCTTATGGATCTATAAGTTGTTTACTGTTGAGCACAGTTATATAGAAGAAGCCTTGTGTTACTGTTTTGTTTCAGACCTAAGATTTATAAATCTGCTAATTTAGAGGAGCTATTTATCATTGATTGAAGATCTGAGTTTTAGCATACAATCTAAGTTCTCTTATGCTGTCTGGAACATAGATCTACTGTTGTCTCTATAGAACTGTATCACTGTTGAATTGTTTTCAGTCTGCTTTTATATAAGATCTGTTGTTACACTTGAAAGGGTTTGCATCACTGTTTGCTTGACCTACTGTTACACTTGAAAGGGTTTGCATCACTGTTTGCTTCAGAATAAAATAGAGATCTGTTGTAGATCTACTGGTATAGATCTGTTAGGCTTTCATATCACTGTTATGATCTGTGTTCTATTGCATATGAATTGAGTTTCCTTCTTCTACTGTTTTAGTTGAGTTTCCTTCTTCTACTGTTTTAGTTTGTCATAAGATCTATATTTCCCTATGTTGTTATCTCTGTTTGTGATTAAGATCTAAGGTGTTCTAGCACTGAAATTAAAAGAGACTGCTAATTTTAAAATTACCCTAAAATCTAACATCGTCTGCAGGGATAGAGATACAATTTTCTATCTGTGAGTGTGTTGAATTAAGTCTGGTTCTCTAGGTTGAGTGCAAGGAGTGCGCGACAGAGGGTGGAAACTCTGTAAGCCGACGCGAAGAGCACGTATCTAAACAGAGGGGTCAGAAGAGAGACTGTCAGGGGGGGCATACCAGGATAATTCATAGACTTGGGAGGAAATTTCAAGGTGGTTGGGTACCTTGGAAAGAAAGACTGTGGAAGAGGAACCACAGCGCAGAGTTACTGAATGCTCTTTAAAACTCTGCGAGAAGGGCATCGAGCTAGTGCGAGAGCATACAAGAACAACACATTCTGAAGTGTTGGAATCCTTAAGAGAACCCCAGGGTTGTTGAACACTCTGAGGAAGGAAGGCTTTGCAAGAGTGCATCGACAAAGGAAAGGAGATGCCTTAAAACCTTCAGGAAGGATAAGGGAGAAGCCGTCGAAAAGCTGAGTCAAGCGCAAGGAGTGCGCCAAGGATATTGTAAGTTCATCTTATAAAGCTCAGGAGGAAAGGCGTTAAGTTGTCAGGAGGGCAAGAGAAAGTCCATAGAAGGACGCAGGGAACTGAGAACCTTGGAAGTTTTCAAGCCGAGCAAAGTCGCAGAAGAGTCTGCGCAGAACTCTACAAGGAGTGCAGAAGAAGTTCGAGAATAGCTTAAGTCTCGAGGAGGAAAGTTGCTCTAAGTGTGCAAAAGGGTCAAGGACTTTCCGAAGTCCCAAAGACCGTGAAATCGTCCATCGTCGAAGAAGACAAGTGACAGGAGATCGAGAAATCCGAGAGCAAGTGCTCCAGAAAGTTTGCCAAGAGCGACCGAAGATCTTCGCAGGGTCACTAAGAGCAAGCTGACCCTAGTCATTGATACAGGAAGGGCACGTGGCAGAGATCCACAGATTTCAGAGGAAGAACCCTTTAGAGGAAAGACAAGGAGAGAATACCCGAAGATCTGGGAATCGTAGCAATCATGGTTGTCCATTGAGATAGGACTCGTGGCGAGAAGTCAGCACTTCGCTGATTCGCAAATCAGAAAGGACAGAACTGGGAGAAGTATAGACTCGCGAAGTCCGAAGTCGCGATTTGATCTCAGTGGTCGATTGGGAGAAAAACGTGGACCGTAGATTTGGTCCTGGAGAGTTCGTCGATTCGAGAATCGAAAAAAAGGTAGCAAACAACTTGCAAAAGTTCCGAGGCACGGAGTCGCGAAGGGAGCTGGCCCACGATTGTAGTCCGTGGTCACATAAAAGGGGGAGCCTAGCATAGAGAGCTAGCGTCCGTTGGTGTTAAGATTTGAAGAGCACTAAGGAGAGGGTCACCGGGTGCCACACAACCTGCGTCGAAAAGGAGGAAAGGCCTATGTCAACCTGGTTCCCATTAGGAGCCCGACGAGCCATTCGGCTCGATGACTTGAACTTTCCTACACCGAGAGATCGAGCAACCCCTTTGGAGGGAAAGAAGAGGAGGGGTCTGCACCATGTAGACAAATGGTGTTATGTCTTAGAGCTTAACTATTAATATCTCTTGTTTAAATGTAACCAGTGATATGAATATAAATATAAGAATAGACACGCGGCAGTAGGTCAGCTAGGCGCCCAAACAAATTATGCAAATAATAAAGTGATAAAAATATAACACAAAGCTCGCGATGAAAATCCTTTGCCCCTTCAAAAATAAATCAAATCAATTTTAAGTTCTTCAAACAATAAAAACAGAACACAATGCTTGCGATGAAAATCCCTTGCCCCTTCAAAAACAAATCAATTTGAAGTTCTTAAAACAATAAGCTAGGGAAAGCAGCAAGAAGAAAAGGAGGAAGGAGGGATTGTAGTTCTCGTCTGGGAGAGAGCAGCACTACTAGAGATGAGGAGAATGGATGAGTTGCACAAGAGACAACAAAAAATTATTTTCTAAGGAAGATAACCGTGCATTGGGGGATCCTAATGAAGTCATCCCTTGCCCTAGGAAATAATAAAGTATACAAGGGAGGAGGGTGAAGTAATTGAAAAAGGGATCAAAGGGATGCAAATACTCATTTGCTGTCTTTATTCTTTGAAACAGAGTATGTGACAGTTACATGTTGAAGAGTTTTAAAGCAGCAGATCAAGGTAATCAAAGCTTACTTGAGATGTTACTGAAACTGTTCCACCGGCCTTTAAGGTCTTTCAAAACTTCAATAACAACAGATCAGAACCTCGCAGCAGAGAGATGGAGATCTACGCCCCCATGAAGAAGAGGAGCGGGAAGGCGACTGCTAGGAAGAGGCTGAGGCTGTCCCAAACCCCGATGCTGAGTGTTGTAATTCCTTCATTCTGCAATTCCACCACAATCAAAAACAAACCAAAATGTCAGATCTTAACGAAAGTATGCAACAACAATATAATCAAAAAAGTAGGGTTGGAGAATTTGCGGTGTACCGGTTTAACGAAAGTATGCAACAACAATATAATCAGAAAAGTAGGGTTGGAGAATTTACCGGTGTACCAGTTGAAGGACTTGGAGCAGCGGAATATTCGGAGGAAAATGGCTGACTGGCCGGAGGAGCAGGGGGGGCCTGATGCGGAACGAAAGGGAGAAGGAGCATGGTGTTTGCTATTCTTCTCTGGTCTGAAACCATTGGATCGGCCTGCATAATCAAAACGCCTGTATTAGGGAAGTGGATCTGGCTATCGATATATATATTTCACATATATTTCAAAACAGTAAAAATCCTCTACTCTTGGAAGTAATAGGAATAGAATGGTGTTTGCTTTCTTCTCTGGTCTGAAACCATTGGATCGACCTGAATAATCAAAACCCCTGTATTAGGGATCTGCATCTGACTATCGATATATACATTTCACAACAGTAAAAACCCTCTACTCTTGGAAGTAATGGGAATAAGTGGAGCATACCTGCTGAAACGGTGAAAATGATCTGCATGACATGGTAATGGCGGCCTTGACGGAAGCCTTGGGATTTCTGACCGAAGCTCGCCGAGCACTGTATTTATCTCGGCAGTAACAATGCACAACCATACCATTATACATAAATAGGCCATTATTCTTCGTTAAATAGTCTTTTAAAACTTCAATAACAGCAGAGCAGAACCTGGCAGCAGAGAGATGAAGATCTACGCCCACATGAAGAAGAGGAGCCGGAAGACCACTGCTACGAAGAGGATGCCCCAAACCCCGCTACTGAAGTGGGTGAAATAGTTGCAGGAAGTACAGGCTTTGGGGTTAGTACCTCTCCCTCTGACGAAAACGGGTTATCCAGGCTTTGGGGTTAGTACCTCTCCCTCTGACGAAAACGGGTTATTCAGGCTTTAACCTCTCCCTCTGACGAAAACGGGTTATTCAGCCATGGGTTGTCCAATTCAGCCATGGACGGGGGTGAGACGAAAACGGGTTATTCAGCCATGGGTTGTCCAATTCAGCCATGGACGGGGGTGAGGCAGGGGTGGGCATAAATTAGATAACCCGCTGAATTGACAGGTGAGGCATAAATTAAAGAAAATGTAAGAAAATGGACATTTTCTAATTTATGCCCACCCCTGCCTCACCCCCGTCCATGGTTGAATTGATAACCCGCTGAATTGACAGGTGAGGCATAAATTAAAGAAAATGTCATTTTTTTTAATTTATGCCCCAACCTCAAGAAAAGAAAAACAAATTGACATCTACCTTTAAAGAAAATGTTATTAAAGAAAATGTTATTTTTTCTAATTGAATTGACAGGTGAGGCATAAATTAAAGAAAATGTTATTTTTTCTAATTGAATTGACAGGTGAGGCATAAATTAAAGAAAATGTTATTTTTTCTAATTTATGCCCCACCCCCAAGAAAAGAAAAATTAACATTGGGTTGTCACATTGGGTACCTAATGTCACATCAATTGGGTTTACAACCCAATGACATTGGGTGTACAACCCAATGTCATTTTTTCTAACATTTTCTTTTTCTTAGGGATGGGGCATAAATTAGAAAAAATAACATTTTTTTTAATTTATACTCCACCCCTGCCCTCATATAATATTTTTAAGCCGATAAATGGAAATGATCAAGATGAATTTTCATATTAATATTAACAATTGATCATATTAATATGAAAATTCATCTTGGTCATTTCCATTTGTCAGCTTAAGAATATTATATGAGGACGGGGTGGGGCATAAATTAGAGAAAATGTCATTTTCTCTAATTTATACTCCACCCCCGCCGGCATAAATTAGAGAAAATGGCAATGACATTTTCTCTAATTTATGCAATTTTCTCTAATTTATGCCGCACCCCCGCCCTCATATAATATTCTTAAGCCGACAAATGGAAATGACCAAGATGAATTTTCATATTAATATTGTTAATTGTTAATATTTTTAATATTAACAATTGATCATATTTAAGGTTGGTTCACTATTTTGATGAAGACTTCTTATATGTTTTGAACAAAATCTATTTACAATTAAAATAAGTTTACACCTTAAAAAATCATCGATTCATTTTAAGTGGATAAGAAATTACATTTCTTATATGCCCTTGCACTTTCATACTTTCAGAATATCATATGAGTATTTTTTTTTCCAAGAAAAAAAATCATCGATTCATTTGAAGTGAAAAAGAAATTACATTTCTAGTGTGCACCTGCGCTTTCAGAATATCATATGATTCAATTAGATATGATATTATGACATCTATCGGACAGAACATACTCTAGTGTTATGAGATTAGTAAGGTTACTCCTCCGTTCCATTCCAAACTACAGCACAGTTTTATCATTACTAATACTTTTATGCATGTAAAAAACGGTTACAACTATTATTATTTTATTATAGCTGCAAGTATATGTTGCAGCGTTGTTATACAAACAAACATTCCCATGGAAAAAATGTTTACACTGAATCAACAACACAGAACACAAATCTCCAAAACACCATTGAGATTTATCAGGAAGAAGATATAATTTCACTATATGCAGTGGCAGAGCATTAGTATCAAATCAAAGGCGAGAGGCCCATCTAAGTTTACCCACGTCCTCAACCACACGCTTCACCAGCGCTGCCTCATATCTGTATAGAGTTTGAAATATTAAGTTTTAAGCAGAAACAGAAGCAAAGAAATAAATAAGAGCAGAGAAGAATTAGTTACAGACCTATTGGCGTCTTCTGGGAGTGACCAGCCACGGAGATGAGAGATTGTACGGAGAGCAGCCTTCCATTCATCAATTTCTGGTTGGTTGTATCTCCCACGGCCTTCATGCTCTTCGAATGCTTCAGCAAATGGACTGTTATGAGATTGATCAAGGTGTCGAACTTGCGAAGGAGTCACATCGTAAAATAGAGGAATGACGATGGTCGGATCCTCGTCCTTCCTGTTCTTCTGAAGTACTCGATGCGCAATAAGCGCGGCTTCTTTCAGGCACCAAGCGGATTGTGCGTAATTGTGTGAGAATATAGGAATCAAGATGCGACTCACCTCAATTATGCGGTGTAAAGAAGCAAAGATATCGTCGCCTCTGTTGATTTCATGGATGTCTAGGAAGACAGTGAAGCCTGCGCTGGTGAGGGCCTCGTAGAGATGACTAACAAACCCTCTTCTGACATCGCGCCCTCTAAAGCTTACAAAAACGTCATAGCCTGTCTCTGGATCTCTTCCTCCTACCATTGCAATTGAACGGACAGACGGGATGAGAACGTCGAACAAGGCCGAATGCATAACATATTCATTCATTCAGTCCAATGGTTCTCCTAATATAACCTCGATATTCAGTTGAAAAGGTGGAAGGGGTGCACACCATATTCAGTAAAAAAAGGTGGAAGAGATGCATAGGAAGATACCACGTATTTTAACACATTAACACTAATTTTGTCCTTTTTATAAATGTCGATGTCGGGTACTTTCACCTTACACGCAACATCTTACACTCCATAAATGATCATTTTATGGAACTAATCCACCCCTATTCATTTCTCGTTTCAAGCTCGTTTCACGCCCACGGTACCAGACCCCTGACCCATATATATAAAACAAATAGACCCCTGGCCCAGCTCCCATTAGACAATATATATAAAACAAATGATCATTTTCTAGAACGAATCCACCCCTATTCATTTTACTATTCAATCATGCTCATTACATTTCTTATACTTCCTTATATAATACTACCTATCTCCTAAGAACATTTTAGAGAATGAACCTTCTAGTATGTGAAACCTTCTAGTAAGTCTTTTCACATTCATTGTATTCACACTATTATATGGGCCTTGTTTACTAGAAATGGCATCCCTACATAAAAATATATAACCACATTATTATTCTCATTGGGTACCTCCCTAGGTACCCCATATTAACCCCTAGATACACTACACTATCAAACACGAAGAAGAATCAAATCTCTCGAGGTGCAAACCTCTTTCAGAGTGAAAAACTTGAGGAAAGGTTTGCACCTTGAGATTGATCCCTCTCAACGCTTGATAAATTTGGGTTTAAGATGGATCTAGACTGGTTTTAATTTAAAAACTATATTATTAGTTTATGTTTAGAAATTCTATTATAATTATATTAGAATCTCGTTCCAAATATAAATTAATTTAATAATTTATATTTAAATTTAAATTTAAACAATATATAATTCGTGAACAATTCTCTCCATTTATCTTAGTTCAATCTTGTACATAAAAATTAAGAAACACAAACATAGATCTGAATTATTATCATGGTTTCTACCCTATGATAAATCTGAATTATTATCACTTATACTTCATGCTGAATGTGAAGGGTTTTTGCTCTACATTGAATTTGAACAAAAAACTTTATACTCATAGTGAATTTGAAAGGGTTTCTACTTTGCAATGAATTTGAATAGAGAAATTTATACTCACCATGAATTTGAACGGTGAAGGGTTTCTACTTTACAGTAAACTATGTGGTAAATATGAATGGAGGTTTATACATGTAATTTTGAATGGATATTTATAGTATGCAATGAAGGAAACATGTTTATACTCTTAGGTGAATTTGAACATGAATTGGTACGGAATTTGAATGGAATGAAGAGGAGGTGTATTCCTAAGGTAAATTTGAACGATGGCTTATTCGTAAATCAGTACTCTACAGAATATTTTTCCACCTACGGGAAGAATATTGAACACTACCTCTGATGGTTATGTCTACAAGGTGAATCGGGTACACAAGTTCCTTCTATAGTTCTTATTTATTTCCTTTTTTTTTTAATACAATATGAGTAATTCACCCAAGATACCAAAAACTCTCAAGCGGAGACCTAACAAAGTAACCCTAGATATCTGGTATGAATATATAGAATCAATGGAAAAACATAGAGAAGAGAGAGAATCCAAACTTAAAATAGAGCTGGAAATAATGCTTGATAACAAATTTAAATCCTTTGAAGACAAGATGGAGACAAAGACAGAAAATAGAATTTTAGGGTTGGAGAGTGAGTTGCAGAAAATGGAGGCTAGATTACAAGAAATATAAAAACAAAGCTAAGAAAAAAATTAACCCAGGAGGCAAAGGTCGAAGAAAATTGTAATCTTAGGGACAATATTACAAAGAAAATATAATTAACAATTTGGTTGTAAAACATTTGGAACCAAAGTTGGATATCAAACCCGTCAAAGAAGACATGAACAAGCTCATACAATTAGACCATGAATGTAACAAAATAGCCTCGAACCTCATTATTTTCGATGTAAAAGAGAAAAAAGATGAGGACACCCTCACAATAGTCAAGGAATAACTAAAAAATAAATCATAAATTGAGACAACATGTCTCATAGAAGAAACAAGGTTGGGAAAAATAATTGAAAATAAAGATAGGTTGAGTTAAGCTCTAATGACCATAAATATGGCATACTCAGTGAAACTCTAATCTTGAAAGGGTCATGAATATTTATCAATGAAGACCTCATTCCAAAGGACCAAGCTGAATTAAGGAAGGAAGTTCAAAAGGTGAAATAAGCCAGGAAGGAAGGGAAATGGGAAATCATTCAGAATTGAAAGACTATTATTAGGGATAGAGACCAAAAAGATAACGATAAATAGTAATTTGAGACACTTTGGATCCTCTCTTGGAGCTGTCGTAGTTTTCCATGGAGTAAAGATCCTATACTAAGTTGAAATATCTTGAGTGACATTGATATTATTTTCTTGGTTGAAACTTGGTAGCATGAAGAATCTAAGGTCCCTAATATAGAATAATTTTTTTTTTTGTCAACATGAAACAATAAGTCCTCCCATAGAGGGGTTGGGGGCATAGATTGCTACATAAAAATTGACATCTCTCCTTACATTTGGCTTCATAAGAAAGATCCTCTCGATCAATACATATGGATGGAGATATCAGATATTAACGCTAAGAATATTTATATAGAAATATGTTATTTCACACCTATTAACTCTACTTTTTATACAAAAAACAACCTAGATAAGAGATGTGCCTACTAAATCTTAGAGCAAGATATCTAGAATATGAAAATGAAGGTAGTATCCTCATGTTAGGAGATATCAAGCTATGTAGTTCTCAATATTTAATAATTTGCAATGGTCTAAGGAAGTGGGAAAAATATAACATGATGACTTGTATCCATGGGATGGGTAGTAGTCGCGTTGATTATGTAATATCATATATCCCCATATACAACCAAATAGTAAACTTTGATCTTTTAGATGACCATGAACCTGACTCTGATCATAAATCTTTAACCCTTACTCTAAACTTTTCCATGCACAAAATATCCATTGAATAGCACTCTGATAACCAAAGGAACTTACTTTTTGAAAAATAGAAAGTCAATCTTTTCTTAAATGACTTAATTAATGCTTTAAATCCCCTAACGTATCAGAAAAGTATTGAAGCTAACTACCAAAATTTTACAACAATCCTCTCTAATTCCATCAACAAATTCTCTATTGAGGTGCTATGTAAAAATAAAAAACAATACAACTAACCCTTGGTACGATAATGAATGTAAAATTGCTAGAAAATCCATTGGGGATGCTTCCAATGCATCATTAAAATATGGTAAGATAGATAGATACAAAACCTTAATTAAAAGGGAAAAAAAGATTGTATAAATAGAAAAAAAAAAAACTTTTTCACCTATTCAAGATAGATCCTAAGAAATTATGGAGGCAAATTCTAACTCGTAAAACTAAAAAAAATAATAGTATTTGCTTGAAGGATTGGAATTTCTACCTTAAAAACCTTTATGAATCCCCTAATGTCACGGAAAACATTCCAAATAGTTCTAAAAATGATGACGTGTTTTCTATAAAAGACATTAATATTGGAGTTAAGTGATCTAGGAGGATCCAGAATGCTCAAAGTGATCTAGGAGGATCCAAAATGATAAAAAAAAAATGTATTCTCAAATGCTCTTGAAAACTACTTCATTGCGTAGAGCTCGACGATATCTTTCCAACGATGCAAAAATTACCTCAAACGGAATTCATATGAAGAAGTTATGGTCAGTCAAAGTTGTGGTCAAACATGTCAAAAGTCAAAGGGGGTGCCACATGGAAGGCCCACAGGTTGCCACGTGGCCTGTCTATATAGGTCCGTACAAGTAGTAGATGACATCATGCTAACATCAACATGGTGACATGGTAGCACGACAGGCTGCCACGTATCACTCGAAAATGGCATTTTTGGGGGTCCATGTGGACCAATAAAAAAGTGCCACGTGTCATCCATACAGATGACATGGAATTCATACAGTGACGTTGCAATTATAGGTGCTAGGTGACTGGATGACGAGGTGGTATATAGGTGGACCAATGAAAACATGACACGTGGACTAATCAGAGAGTGCCACGTGTCACTCTCTGATTGGCCAATAATGGCTAAGGGAGAATCAAAATTTGTTGGAGGTCGAATGGAATACAACCCGTCACCTATGAAGGAATATTCGAATATTCCTCAATCTTAACTACAAGCCTCCTACCAATATGCCATGTGTTATCGCAAGGAGTCACCCCTTGACTACAAAGGGGTAAGCCTTACACACCAAGATTCATTTCAAACAAGTTTTGGTGAATGGGGAATTTTAAAGGTGGAATGGCCTCTTAAAACGCTTGAAAGTGATTTTAACTCAGATAGAACCTCACATATTTAGAAAATTGTGGCAGGGAATGAGTTTCATGGATTAGATTGTAATATTGGGAAGTAGAAAGTGTAACAAAGAAGATGATAGTTAATCTAAGAAGTTTAAAACATCTTAAACAACTCCTATAGCTAGGAATTAGCCTACATCCAAAGCTCTGTTTTAGATACATAATATAGAACAGAAACTGAAAAACATGCATAAAGTATTCAATGCCTTAGTCATGAACCTTCACTCACATTCTATTGAATCTTCTAGAAAATGATGTACAAAAAACCAGAACATACATAACAACCGATTGAATCCTCCAAAGGGTTCTCACTACTAAACTCCAGTTACTGCAAATGGATGAATAGAAAAATAACAGAAGAAGAAACATACCATGCATTAAACATTTCCTGAATCACAAGATCCTTCTACATGAAGCGAAACTGAGTATTTTTATTGATATCAAGCTTCTGGTCGAACCAACCAACCCTTACAAAGTTTTTCAAGAGAAACTATATAGGGAGAGGCCCCAGTGCCACCTCCAAAAGAAATGTCACAGCTTCATTACATCATTAATCATTTAGTTACATTCTAGGAAAAAACATGCGCATAACTAGAGCTATGCTTCCTCAAATACCTAACTAATTGGATAGATGTTGAGTAGGAGGAGAAAATTGATCATGCTAAAGATGTTGCGTGTGCTTGAGGTACACCGAATCTTGGGCTAAGTTGTTGTTGCCATGAACCATATTTTTAGAACCACTTGTTTCTTCATCAACTAATCACCAATCACCCAAAACCATCAACTAACTGCCTTCCATGTACCCATAAATTTAGGAGGCCCAATTGTGTTTTAACTAGCTCAAAAAGGTCCATTAACAACTGTCAAAATAACTTCAACACTGTCACTTCCGGAAATTCCAACAACATTTTGTTTCTTTCAAAATTATGCATTCATACCTTAGAAAATCTCGTGCATATGTTATACTCAAAAAGATATGAGATATCTTAGACATAGGTAAGGCATTTAGAATAGACAAAACTTGATTTTCTGTGTTTCATGAAAAACACTGGAAATTTTGGTAGCGCCACTTTCCAGAACTAGAGTTCACAACGCCTTTGAGTTAATTTTGTCATTGTAAATGTTTGTGCTAACATTAGGCTCCAACTGGGATGGGGGCCTCCCTGTGAGGCTTCCAAGAACCTTAGCAGTTCCAGTCGCCTTATCCATGTCCTATGGAGTCATCTATGCTACCCTACCCTAACCAAATTTGCAACTTGGTCAAGTAAAAGCAGACTTCCACAATAACCATTCAAGCAACTTGATGACTGAAATGATCTCATCTATGTCACTGATCAATGAATAATAACAAAAATATAACAACAATGACATAAGCTCCTCCAAAAAACCATATTCACCCATGGGTATTAGTGAAATAATGAAATTTGTTATTTTCATAAAATTTGAAACATAAGACTCTAACAAGGCTGCAAATGGATCCTTAAAACCAATATCAGAAGCATGTTGATCCACAGAAAATAACTGCTCATCCATGAATGCCTCTCTGCTTGCAAAAAGATAACCTTCTTTTTCTTTCGAAATCAACTCTTGATCATCAAAAATTGTAGTCTCTTCATTTCTAGCATGATGATCACAAGATAATAGTACAAAAGGTTTTGAATCACACCGGTAATGATTAGCCAAGAACATATAATAATCTATGCAATCATCAGTTATAATATGTTCAACATGTTTTGAAAACTGATCATAAGCATGACATGCATCCCTATCCATAAAAAAATCTGGACATACTGAAGATTCTAGTTCCAAATGTAAAACATACTTACAACCTTGTTGTTGTTCCAAATATGATTCATACTCACTATCTTTTTGCTGCAAATCTGAAATATATTGGTAGTCCTCTTGTTGTTCATCTTGTGCATGCATATTTTCAAAATATACTTGATCTTGAATCTTCTTGTTAGCACGGATGTTCTCCTCAACTTCATCATCATCTTCAAATAAGTATCTTAAAGATGAGGATTTCCTTTCTCTCAAGAGAAGGACAAGATCTGGATGTTGAGCCATTACATAGTACACCATGGCAACAGTCTCAGAAGGTCGGATTTCCACTGGCATACTATGATAAACACTGTAAAACCTCTTGTTGAAGACAACCAAGGCTTCTTCTTCCCCTCTCCTCAAAGCATTAAAATCAACCAAGTATTGATCAAGGGACTTGTTCTTACCCCAACACTTTAAAAATGCATTGCATAGCTCGATCCAAGAACCAATAGAATCAGCTCCCAAACCTTTAAACCACACATCAACATCTCCAAACAAAGATTTGGAGAACAACCTCATTGTAATAGCATCATGAACTATCTCAAACTGATCAACAAAGTTCTCAAAGGCCTCCAAATGCCTGTCAGCTGTAACATGATCTTCTCCAGAGAACCGAGGAAGATACTCAAGGAAATAAAGAGGATAAGGATGAAGGTGATATGGCAGCCTTAAAGGTTTAAACATATTGTCTCTGATTCTATTTTGAAAACTAGTGGGTTGAATATGAAGTTTAACATAATGATGGAAAGGTTCAACACTAACAACAGAAGGTGATGAGATTTGAGAAGGCTTTGAAGCAGTTTGAACCTCCTCAAGGTTACAAGGCTGATCAAGTTCAGGAGGGATTTCAATACAAAGCTCGTCCTTATGAAAAGGTTGGGGTGAAGATACAAAATTAACATCTACAACACAGGAAGAAGGTAGGTCTTCTTCTTCAAATATGGATATATAAAGGAAGGTTGATGATCATCCGAATAAACAAAGCACAATATGATCCTCTTTATATGTAAAGGAAAAGACAGGAAAGAGTTGATAAACAAGAACAAGAGTTCATGAAGAAAGCTCATAAGCTTATACTTGGTCATCCCCTTTCCTATGGTCATATTTATGTCAACAGGATCCTCCCCAGTGGATTCTTTGATTGTTGAGTCACCAGGTAGATCATTACACTCAATTTTGTGTCCCTCTCGTGTCTACCATCAAGAGTTGGATCTATGTCGTTCTCCTAGAGAAGCTATCTTCACACTTCATTCCCCGACAATGACGCCATTTAATGTTATCGCAAGGAGTCACCCCTTTACTGCAAAGGGGTAAGCCTTACACATCAAGATTCACTTCAAACATGTTTTGGTAAATGGGAAATTTTAAAAGGTGGAATGGCCTCTTAAAACACTTGAAAGTGATTTTAACTCAGATAGAACCTCACATATTTGGCAAATTGTGGCAAGGAATGAGTTGCATGGATTAGATTGTAATATTGGGAAGTAGAAAGTGTAACAAAGAAGCTGATAGTTAACCTAAGAAGTTTAAAACATCCTAAGAAATTCCTACAACCAGGAATTAGCCTACATCCAAAGATCTGTTTTAGATACAGACTACATAACAGAAACTGAAAAACATGCATAAAGTATTCAATGCCTCAGTCATGAACCTTCACTCACATGCTACTGAATCTGCTAGAAAATGATGTACAGAAAACCAGAACATACATAACAACCTATTGGATCCCCCAAAGGGTTCTCACTACTAAACTCCAGTTACTGCAAATGGATGAATAGAAAAATAATAGAAGAAGAAACATATCATGCATTAAACATTTCCTGAATCAAAAGATCCTTCTACATGAAGCGAAACTGATTATTTTTATTGATATCAAGCTTCTAGTCGAACCAACCAACCCTTACAAAGTTTTTCAAGAGAAAATATATAGGGAGAGGCCCCAATGCCACCTCCAAAATAAATGTCACAACTTCATTACATCATTGATCATTTAGTTACATCCTAGGAAAAAACATGTGCATAACTAGAGATATGCTTCCTCAACTACCTAACTAACTTGACAGATGTTGAGTAGGAGGAGAAAATTGATCACGCTGAAGATGTTGCATGTGCTTGAGGTACATCGAATCTTGGGCTAAGTTGTTGTTTCCATGAACCATCTTTTTAGAACCACTTGTTTCTTCATCAACTAATCGCCAATCACCCAAAACCATCAACTAACTGCCTTCCACGTACCCATAACTTTAGGAGGCCCAATCATAATTTAACCAGCTCAAAAAGGTCCATTAACAACTATCAAAATAACTTCAACGTTGTCACTTTCAGAAATTCCGGTAGAATCTATAATAAAAACTGTTTATCCCGACGCTGCCAGAAATTCCAGTAGCGTTCAGTTTCTTTCAAAATTATGCATTAAGACCTTAGAAAATCTCGTGCATATGTTATACTAAAAAAGAGATGAGATAGCTTAGACATAGGTAAGGCATCTAGAGTAGGCAAAACTTGATTTTTTGTGTTTCATGAAAAACACCGGAAATTTCGATAGTGCCACTTTCTAGAACTAGAGTTCACAACGCCTTTGAGTTACTTTTGTCGTTGCAGTCATGCATGTTAGTTGTTATAACTAACATTAATTATTATATTTATATTAAAACAAATGAAGCCTGAGATTTTGGTTGGTGGTTTCGCTGACCTAGGTCTATTTAATGGGCACAAAAACCAATGCACAAGACATGGAAATACATGCCAAAGAGTGGTCCTATATATAATTTTATTCCAAGTTCATAATTTTTCCTCATTTTACGTGCAAGAGGTGTCCCTCTTTTAGGTTTGTCTCATTTTGCGTGCCATAGAGTTCTTTGAGAGAAGTATAGAGTGTTTATACTCATTTTTCTTAGAATTTCGAGAGGAATCTGATAGTGATGTTTATTTTGTGTAAAAATATTTGTCCAATTTGTCATGTACGAGACCCATAGTCTTGTTATGTGTGCAAAAAGGGGTCTTTAAGCATCGGTTCAAAACATAATCAAGTTTATACTCATTTTTCTCAGAATTTCATGAGGAATTTAGTAATGACCTTTGTTTATGGGATTGAGTAGCAAAATTGAATAGTGACATCAAATTTGACATTGTAAGCCCATTTATTGTAATTTTATCACCATTATTATGCCTCAGTTATGTCCATCTAAAGATCAAACTTCAGAATTTTTACCAAACCTCTTGGTAGAATAAAGTTCACTAAGTTCATAGATGATATTGGTATTTGTAAAAATGAACTTTCGGATTAAAGGGGGGATTGTTAGCCTCATAATCCTAAAGTTCTATAGTCTAAGTATTTTCTAGTATAAATGTTTTTATAAATTAATTTATTCTAGTTTGTTAGGATAAGGACACCTAGCTTCTATGTAAAGGACACCTATAATACTCATGTGATTGGTTGTTCTCCTAGTTTTTAGTTTAGAGTTAATCTATATAAACTAGCTCCTTCTTCAAGTGAGGTTAAGGAGTAGATTATGAGTTCTCACTTCAGATTGTAATCACGTTTTCCTTATTAATAAAATTATGTGTCTGAGGACACTTTGTCAACACTGTTTATCTTCATCTGTGACGTCCACAACATCCCAAAATTTCTCACACAAAAACTAGTGTCTTTTTGGGTCCTCATCCCTCTCATAGGTGGTGATGTGGTTAAATCCCATTTTTATTTTCTTTTTAGGAATAATCTCTTTTTGTAGTGTTTGGGTTACCACGCATTTCGACTGAGTTGTTGAGTCTTCGGTTGTTTTTTTCTTGCATCACCTCTTTTGTTGTTCGGCCTTCTACTGGATGGTATTCGAGAAATAATTGCTTCTTGTTGACTATGGAAAGTATTTCTTTGGTCTGAGAACTTTGGTCTTTGTATTCGACTAAATGTCACTCCAACGGTCGTGTCGGTTCACAACTCTGATTTATTAGATTTCTCTCTTCTCTTGATACTAGATTTGGCAAGGGGGTCGAGTTGATGTGATCCTTGATTTAGATGAGCATGTTGTTAGCTTCATTTTTCCTTGCTCAATGATGAGTGTGTCTCGTATATTGTCATGCTCATCATTTCTATACCATAATCTCATGGATTGGTCGTCGATATGAATTCTTCGCTGGAGGAACTCTTTTATTCGCAGGCTAGTTTCCACAATGGGGGAAGAGTGTATCATTGGTATTGATTCTTCGTAATCCATACTTCCAGGTTGGT
>JASDQU011311586.1:0-25035 GCA_032191745.1 Picea mariana
CACCTTATCAATCATGATAAGACAATAATGAGTCATCTATACATTTTTCCAACAATGCATCATATACCAATGAAACCACATCGATCCATCTTCATCATGTATCAATGACAACTCATTGATCCATCTCCATCTATGCATTCTCATCAAGGACAATACATATTATATTACATCAATCATCAATCAATCAATCCTTTGACATCAATCAATCAAACCATTGGCATCAATGACAACATGATCCAACATTGACCACAGAGCTTCACATGATGAAATGATGGAAAAATAGATAAGTATCTGTCTTGAGACTTATATGAAATGGCTCTAAGTGAAATTTTGCCTAAATATTGAGGGAATATACTCAAACCTCCAATTCCTGTAATCACTCTAAAATATCATTAATCCATGTAATTGTTGATTTCAAACAGTAAATCAGATAAATAGTTTTAAATTATTATTCATAAGACAAACTAAGAGTTTGTTTTCAAATAACAACTTATACCTTATTGTGTGCATATTATGCCATCAAGGGAGGTGAAGATGAACAAAATGTCAGGGGTGAACATGTAAGAGTTAAGGTAAAAATAATTGTTAAGAAGGTCAAAATGGACACCCAATAGGCCCCACAACTATAATTTTGTGAACTATACCAATATTTGTGTTACCATTATTCCCTACAAATTTGTTCATCCACTGTTGAGAAAAACTAAACTACTAATTGTAGGAAAATAAATTTAGGTATCGTGATAGGGATAGAATGTGCAAGGGGTGGTTGTTGTTTTGGTATTTCTCCACAACTGACTAATAGTGTCACTCATGTCTCTTTTTTATCCATGTTCTCAAATATGTGGTATACACCCTAGAGTGAATCATTGTATTGTGTCTATAGAGTTGGACTCTTAATTTTGGGGTCTTTAGATTTAAACTAAACAAGGAATGTTTTGGATGTACTTCCATTGTAGCATGTGTATACATGCAATTGTCAATAACCTATAGATATCTTCAGAGGGTGTACCTCTTTCATGTCATCCATGAGAGGGGTTACCTTGAATTAAACCTCTATTTATTCTAGATTCCTATGGGATACCCACCCACTCACCCTTAGGATCTCCAATTGTAGTAGGCTACTACCACCTCACAAGCTTCTCTGTCCCTAATTTCCTTTTTTATCTTTTTTTTACTTGTTCACCTACCATGACTTTCACTCATTAGAAAGTTCACCTTTCACATCCTAATCTACCCATGCCCACCCCTATGCATGAGGGGAACTTACTCATTCCTACCAATTCAAGTGAATTTCTTCATGCTCTTCTCCACCAATAATGTTTTAATCAACAAAGGTATCTCCTTCAACAACCTTCTATGAGGACCCTTCTAAACTATTCATCTACCCACAATTGTAAGGTGTGGATATCAACCACAACTTCGATATCATACCTATTGATATTGTGATTTATTGAGTAGTCAATGATACAAGATGTTTGATCATCCCACCTATGTAATGCAACCAACTTTTGGAAAATCCAACAAATATCCCTCTATTCCCACCTAGTATGTCCTTAAAATTCTTCCGACATACACAACCACTCAAATAACATCATTGGGAACTTGTCCCAAAATATCTCATGGGCACACCCAAAAAGGAAGTTGTTCTTAAACCCTTCCACTAAAATTTCAAATAATGGAGCTTCATGTCTTGCAAAGAGATCAATGTGGTGATTGAACCATTCCTCCACACCCTTCTTCATAAACTTATCCCTTGTTCTGTGTCATCTATGAATGAATTTGTATTTTCAGTAGAACCATTTGTTGGCACAATCTCAAATATCAAGGTTAGAAAGTATTGACTAATAGAGGACCATTCTAGTATAGCGTCTCACTTGATACACATGCTAAGAATAACATATTCATGAATCAAGATAACTACTAACCATCATTTCTAGGAATGAAACATACCCTACATTATAAGATATCATTAAATCAAAGGAAAATTATACATCCCCATGTCATTCATCCTTATGTAACATAAAATTTGAAATAGTATCATATTAGTCTACTCAAACTTCATTACATATATAGTTATGCAATTATCACAATTAAACATTGATCAAATACCCAAGTACAAGTACAATTACATTCCTTAATCTCTCTACTCTTTCTACCAAACAACATAGAATCCTTACGTATATATACATATGCTCGTGTGACTTATGTCAACCCCAACTATTATGCCAACCTTTGATCCATTCACGACTATCTCCAAAACGAGGATTGCATTCATGTATTTTTCCTTGATCTTTTGTTATGTGCCTTAGATATTAAAATAGAATCACATATAATATATCCAAGTTATGTGGCTTAGATATTAATATAAAATCATATACAAGGTATCATAAACAATCCACACTTTATTAATACCAAAACCATTAATATAGGGCGACACCTTACAATTGATCATTTTGTGGAAGGAATCCACTCATGTTTACTTGCCTCTTCAAGGGGGAAACCTACTAATGAGCTAAGTTCCAAATACAATAATCTCCCACTATGCTTCATTACATTTCTTACATTTCTTTATATGATACTATCCACCTCTTAAGAAAATTCTAGAGAAGTATCCTTATAGTATGTGGTACCTTCTAGTGATCCCTCTTACAATAGTTTGTGTTCATACTACTATGTAGGCCTTCTTTATTAATCATGGCCTTCATTGCAAATATTCAATAAGTATAACTACCATAGTGGGCCTTATTTAATAATATAGTGGACCTATTTCAACTTACATTGAATGTCCCCCACTATTATTACATCACTATGGGCCCTTCAGCCCCTCGTTACACCCATAAGGAGGATCCCAACATTCCACCCCCCTTAGAAAATAATTTTCCTCATTGCTTGTTGTGAGGAGGTATAACCATAAACCAGGGTCTCATGGATAAGTGTTGACTACAATGTTGAAGTAAGCCAAGGAAACAAGGTCATGTGTAGAAGTGTTAGATACCATGGTGAAGTAGTCCAAGCTCCACCATAAACCTAAGTCCCATGTACGAGTGATGAATATGACACCTAACTGATGACTCATGAGCTCCATGAATGGCTAAGTAATATGCTCCAAACACCCACCAATGTCATGGGGATTCAAATAAATAGAATCTTCAAAAACATCATCCACATAGGTGTAAAGGGTTGAAGTTGAATATGGAAGTAATAATACCACTGTAGAATATGCAAGTTGAATGCTTGTAGTCATAAGTGACTCATGATTTCTCTCGTTGTTGTTCTCTACATAAGCTGGAGTATATTCATCATATAGAAGATGAAAGTAGTAGTCATCCCAGAAATGACAATTTACCATATACCAATCATCACATGCATCCTTTAATCATAACATGCATATATTTATTAGTTATACTCCTTCATTTATCCGACAACATATGCTCATAGAGTAATATGGGAAGGTTTCTTCCATCAACATTAGCATATTGTCATTTTTTAGATCCATTAGGGTTTTAGAACAAAATTTTTCAATGGCTATAATGCACAAGATATTGATCAAAATCAAAACATATAATATTCCAAGTAAAACCTCTGAAAATATTCTATCCAATGGTGTTGTTATCATGGAGATATGAGAAACATGTCAAAAGATATCTTCTTTGCAGTATACATGGTTGTCACAAAAAAGCCTTGAAATAGTTTATTTCAAATCAACGATATATAGACCTCTCAAACTCCAATTGAGACAAAAAAAATTAATCAATTATTTTTCCAAGAGGAACTCACATCTACAACCGGTTTTGGAAAATTCTACACCAAATTCTATAAGAATTGATGAAAATTTCACATCCCTCCTTTTTGCATTCCTTTGAAAACATGCAAAATGAAAATTTTACCCCTTTTTTGGCCCAAGAAATTTCTATAATACCAATTGTTTGTTTTTAAGCAAAAAAAAGGAACTATGGACTTTCTATTCATAATATACATAATCTTACAGTCCAAGTCTTTGGGAGGCTACCAAAAAAATGGAAACCAAACCTCTCTCCCTTGATCATCTCAAAATGATTTCAAGTCTGAATTAAAAGTGTTGACACAGTTTCAAAACCTAGGGGTTTCCATAGAATGAAACCAACCCTCTACTTGCTAACTACTTCAATAAATCTTCAGTCGAACAAAAAGGCCATTAAACTGAGAGTTTCTTACATACACTAAGTTTAAAAACTAAGTTAAAAAGGAAGACTTGAGAACCCAAAATACCAGAATAACTTGATAACTCCCATGCTAACCCTAGGAAAAAATACTACCTAGGGTCATCATGGATTCTTGAGTGGTCTGGGCACCGCGCTCACTTTCCAATCGATACCTTGTGCTTCTGTTGGATTTTGGCCTCTCTTCTTCCTCTTCCACTGAAATTGGTTTTTCTCAGGTTCCTGTCAGCTTCCTTCTTTCCTCTGCTCCAACCTTCTATATGTTCATCGTGATCTTTGTCCTTTCTTGGAACTAGATGCTGAATTGTTCCTTGCAGAAAATTTCAAATTTAACTTCCAATACCCATATCGCCTGGTGGGTGGCCCACATTTCCTCTTGTTGTTGAACCATGGTCTAGGCCACCATCACTTATGTCATCCAATATACCTACGCAAACTGGAAGAACTTGGTATCCCTTATGCAGGATTTCCCTGGGTCGGGGACCCATTCCTTTACGGACCCCAAAATTTCTTCGCCCAACATAGTCTTCCTCTTTCTCCAAACTTCCTCCTGCACTCTACCCATTAGTTATTTCTCTTCTACTGGGCATAGGTTTTGATATCTCGCTTAGGCCCCTCTGGCTATTCTCTTCATGCAGCAATTGATTATTGTAGGAGTTCCTGCAAGATGCCTCACTCCACCTTTCCTGGGATGCGAGACTTTATTCCTATGAGGGACCGTATTTTCTCCAACCATGGATCGATGACGTCCACCTTCCATATTCCTGGACTTATATTTCACAACTCTCATTACCATTTCACTATAATATTCATGGAGGGAGGCAAGGTATATTTCCCCTCTAAATGACTGGTTGATTCCATTATTAGGGAAATGGCTCCACCCGCACTCCTTCTTCCTCTCAGAGAGATTTTTCTGACCATAACGGTGGATCCATCTCGTTAAATTAGAGTGACTTTAGACAGGAATTTTGACTATATGGAGATCTATGAACTTCCAATTCTTATTGCCAAGGTTGTTCTCCCGCTTAGAATTGACCCTATACTTTCCCCACTTACGCCCATTATTTCTCTGGTTGATCCCGATCCTATGGGGTTTGGGCAGATCTCACCTTCTCATAATTGTTTTTGGTGTGGTTGGGTATGGATATTTCATCCTTCCCCCATCGATATGTTGCTCAATCCAAAGTGTGGCATTATGTTGCTTCCTCATTAAGTCCCTATTTCTTTTCCCATGATGGCAACTAGGAAACCAGACCGCTCCACCTAATGTTGAAAAGACCTGTGGCCGGATCTCCTTGTGGATCATAGAAACACTTGGGTTTATAATATCCCTTGCGGATCACACCCGTCACCACCTATCCTATCAATTCATTATGTGTCGTGACGGTTGAGACATGTCAGGTTATCCCTGAAGTCTCTTGTACCCACGTTGAGCCATTTCCATTAGGACTCCTTCTGAGCTTGGATGACAGCTATGTTTGTGAGGTAGTCAATGGTCATGCTGGCCCTTTGCTTGACATGGCTTGGGATAATCACTGACATGCCCCGGATTTTCATTGCCACCTCCTCAAGCCCGACTGACAATCTCCAATTCTTTGAAACTTTGTCTAGAGGGGCACCGTTTATGATTTTTCCGAAAGTTGAAACCAAAATTTTGGATTCACCTTCAAATATGAGCGTCGTGTATCCCTAGACCTTCTCCCATTGCAAACCTGCCAGTAATCCCTCCAATTCTTCTTTGTTGTTAATGGTGTGTCCCAGATGGACTATGTACAAGCTTATGATTTCTCCCTTGGCATCTCTAAAGATTCCTATGGCCCCTCCCATCCCTGGGTTCCCCTTGAATGCCCTATCAAAGTGCAGTTTCAGGAATCCCTGAGGGGGCCGGGGGGCTCCCAAGTCTCTCCCACCAGCTGATACAGAATCTGGTTTCTTACTAAAGGGAGCATCGACATTCCTTTTTCGGGACTCCATTTGGATAACAACGATTTCTCATGCCCAGTCATTGTTAGGTATTTTGTTTTCCAAGGGGTTTGGGAAATGGTATCTTGAATATTTTTTATGACGCCTTGCCATAGCAAGTCCAAGGACGAGGCCTGGTTTCAGAATATTCTTTTTTTCTAGTCTTTCAAATATTCCATAGGAGGAGTCCTGGAAAGAGCATCCACGCATGATTCAAAATTGGATTCTTGTATGGAACTTTTCTCTAGTCTTCAATTGTCTTTATGATGTCTTGTCTATTCCAGTCCAAAAATATGAATATTGTAGCCCCTCTATCCCATAATTCTGAATCCAGCATGCACTAGTTGAGGAGGTGGTTGAGGGTTTCTTCTTCTTGATTGCATAGAATATAGATTTACAGTCTCACAAACCCTGTCTTTAATATCTTTTCCCACATTAGAGCCTTTCTTTTGAATTCTATCCATAGAAAGGTGGCCACTTTTGGCCACAATTGTGGGTTCCAGACCTTAGACCAAATTGGGATTTTGGGTTCGTTTCCCAGACCCAAGGCTTCTTGGTAGGCTGACTTGGTGCGGAATTTATCATCCCCCTTTTTCACCCATCTGAGGATATCTTGGCCCTTCATGTTAGGAGGTGGATAATCTTTCAGAATATCCTCCATGACATGAATAGGGGTGTCGGTCCACTCTATATTCCATTATGTTGGCAGGATCCAAAAAACAATTCTCCTAGTACCCTGGTGTGGGTGTTCCTCCCAGTATTTTTCTACTTTCATCCTCCCAGTCCCTATCATATTATATTTGATTTCCTATAGTCGATCATCCGAGCTTAGAGCCCACATTTTCTCCTAAGTGTCTTCCCAAAAAAGGGTTGACTAGCCATCATGCAACTCCCAAAAAATCTTCTTTTGCACCAACTCTCTATTTTTCCAGGCATAGTTCCATATTATCCATCCTGGTATTTCTCCTTCCAGTCGAATCTAGTCTTGAGGGGAGATATATTTGGCATATTTCCCCTACCAAATTCTATCCCAGAGCATTGTTGGGTTTTTTTATCCATATCCAGACCAAAAACTAAAAAAAAAAAAAAAAAAATCGCTAGGGCCTGGCCCATCCTTTGGGAGTATTTTATCCCTAAGCCTCCTTGAGCCTTTGGTCTATACATTTTTTCCCATACTACTAGGGCCCATTTTTTTTTTCTCTTTTTTTCCCTCCCCATAGGAATTTTCTATGTAAAGAGAGAATTTTCTGATAGATGTACTCGAGTGTTGCTAACATAGAAAACAAATAGACCAACATAGCCATTAGTACTGATTTATAAGAAAAATTCTTCCCAACAAAGTGAGGAATCTATGGGTCCAACAATTGAGATTGTTTTCCAGTTTAGTTAGCAGTTCTTTCCACCCCAGATTTCTTATAGATTTTTCCAATAAGGGGGCTCCTAGGTAGCATTAAGGCAGAGAGGATATTTGGCATCCTAAAATTCTGAAAATTTTCAGTTGTATGATATTTGCAGAGTTAAACAAAAAGATGTGGGATTTATCCAAGTTAAGTTTCATTATTGAGGTAGACAGGAAGAAATCTATAGATTTCTTGATGGCTCTGGATTCTTGCACTGTGGGATTCCCTAGGAGGAGGGTTTCATCGAAAAACTGAAGATAGCTCAATGGCTCTACATGAGGGGAGATTACTAGCCCTTGAAGGTGACCTTCTCTCTAGGATTGATTCAGGAATATCTCTAAACCTTCTGCAAGGATGATGAATGGGTAGGGTGATAGGGGATATCCCTGCCTTAAACCCCTGTAATACCCCTATTTCCCCCAGTTTGTAAATATAACTATAACTAGCCAAGAGACTATGGCGGACTAAATATGTGTGAATGTTTGATTTGATGAGCCTTTGTATAAAAGGGTCAATGTATGAATTTTATGTTATTAATAGAAATTGGATATGTGTTGCACAATTGTTGAAAGGGGGCAGTTTTCCAAGATAGACCATGGATTCTATGAGAGATATGGTGAGGAAAACCAAGAATGGTTGAGATCACCCTCACCAAACTAGTACCTACTTGGTGTAATTTCTCAACAGTCCTCTGACCCAGAAATGAATTACCAATGAGGCTGGTAGTTGGAAGGCCATCCTCAAGAGTTAATGAAGAGAGGGGGAAGGGTACCCATATGTAAGGCTTCCAGGCCTGAACGTGAACTGTGCATTCATAGCCATGCAATCTTGTTAAGGAAGGAAAGAAAGGAGGTAATTCAGGGGATAGAGACAGATCTGCAAGAAAGAAGAGTAGAGAGAACAATATAGAGAAGAGAAGAGAAGAATGTTTTCGACTCTGGAATTGAGAGAAAAACTCAAAAGCAAGCTCATTTTGGTTGTAAGAAGCCATGGGAAATGTTTCCCTACAATTTGATAAACGAGGCTAATGAGTGACTGAGGAAGTACTCGTGATAACCTCCTTGCTTGGAGTAGAGAAAACCAATTTCCAATTTCTTGTTGGAGGAGGAGAGTAACCTCCGTCCCTGAGTGTTGTGGAACAAGTAGAAAGAAACTCTCAGAGAAGCATGGTCTAGCTAGGGGGTGGGCAGTGGTAAATCCATCAAGATGGTTGTGCCTATAGTTGGGAGGAAACGTGCACCCCTTTCAGCAATATCTTCTCATTCTCCATTTATGACAAGTATTATCATACTCTGTGTATATATATTGGATGCGATGATGGAATGTATGTGTTTATGGTTAAGTCTTTCGGTATTTGAACAGTTATTAGAAATTCTCATTTTCTTCTGTAAACTGATAAATCTATATGTTGTTTGATTTATCTCAGTTTAACTGCTATAGATTCATGGGATGTGAATCTGCAGGAGAGTCACGGTAGGAGTAACTAAAACGTCTAAGTCATGTCGATATTTTGAGTTTTCCTTAGTCAAAATGTCAAGTTCAACTCTGTGGGAGAAGGGTGTTCCCTTCATACTATCCACCCATCTAACCGAGGGATCATGACCATGTCCTTAACCCATTTTTTTCTAAAAGGATCAGTTCTTAGCCCACAAGAATTTCTAAAGGACCCATATGACTAGGGCCTGGGAACCTTACGCTAGTCTGAAAGGAGCTATCCATTTTGGCTTCGGTACTTCATAACTTACGACTCCACAACCCTCGAAAGTAGCTGAAGTCTAGAGTCGCAAATAAATGAGGGTCATTGATCTGGGGATTCATTAGTGATCTCTCTTAGCCGTTAGATTGGACTTATGAAGGGCATCATTAAGTGCTTCGGTGAAGTTCCACTTCAGTAGAATAGGAGTGGTCTAGCACCGAAACTCCTGAATGTCAGAGTCGTGAATTAATCTGGACCATTGATAATAGAAAGATGAATGTTCATAGATCAATGACTATCTAGAAGTTTGGGTATTCGGCAGTATAGGGATGTGCGAGTTTCCTTAGAGCTCTGAAAGATGGAGTAAATCATGGTCATGAATTCTAGGTACACATGGAAAGAGATCATATAGTCTGGAGACGTGGTACTCTGGAGGAACTTGGCCAAGAGTTTTCAAGGTGTGAAAACTCTTGAAGTCACAAACGGCAAAGTGAATCAAAGTCATTGATAGGTGGAGGACACGTGGTGCTAGATCTGAGAGTCCAGAGACTTGGATTTTTAGGGGATTTGTGATGTGAGGAGTTGCAAAGTCTGAAAACCCAAAGTAATGGAGGTCGTGGATCTGAGGACTACATGGACTCTTACTAACCGTGAGATTAAAGGGTTGGGTAGTTATCAGTCCAAGATGGTGTGGCATCCTGATGTCATTCAAGGTGATGTGGACCCACATAATGTGTGCCATGTGTCACCCAGATATGGACGTTTCACAGACCCCTTATGCCTATTATAGCATGACATGTGTCACCCCCTAATCAGGACATGTGTCACCCCTGGCCATCGCCATGTGTTAGCTTCTGGTTCGTGCCCGCCTGGCCAACATGGTTAGTGATGTTTTTGGGATTCTAAGAGTTTGGATAAATTTGGGAGTTCAGAATATTTGGGGCGTGGTACAATATAGGAATGTTCAATGTAAAACGTTGAATGTCGATCATCGAAGGGCCAAGGCCACGTGGCGATATTTCGGGACTCCGGGAGTTTGGATAATTTCAGGGGTTTGGAAGATTTGGGCATAGTATGATAAATGGATGTTCAATGTCGATCGTCGATATCCAAATGTCGAATGTTCAACGACGATTGTCGAATGTTGAAACGTCGAAAATGTAGGATGTTGACCGCCAATGGTCGAATGTCGAACGTTGAAAAAGGGATGTTCAATGAAAAACGTCGAATGTTCAACGATGATTTTTGATTTCCAAAATGTCGAAAACATAGGACATCAGTTGTCGATGGTTAAACGCCGAAAAAGGGACATTCAACACAAAACATAGAACGTTGATAGTTGAATGGCTAAGACCACTTAGTGATATTTCAGGACTTCAGGGAGTAAGAAAAGGGGCATTCAGTGCTGAATGTCGAAGACCCCAACTAATACAGCCTGGGGAACTTTGGGAGGAAATAACTTGCAGACCAGAGATCGTATTTTAGTGCGGTGGCGACTATTAGAAATCTCGTGGCGAGCAGTAACCAATGGATATCCAAGAATCAGGATTTGAGATAGTTAGGAAAATGAAAATTTTGGTGTCCCACCCCTAGAAAGGGTATTTATGGGTCGAGTGTGTTACAACCCCAGGACGCATTAAAGGTGGGAGAGGGAGAGCCATTCACTAGAATTGAAAAGAAAGTTGAGGAAGTGATGGTCAGAATCCATTAGATCCAGGAGGGGTCAAAGCCAAAGGCCCCCCAAATGGATTTTAGGAAATACCAATTGATTCTATCATAAGCTTTGGACAAGTATAGATTTAGGAGCATACCTTTTTTTTTCTCAGACTGCAAGGAGTGGATGGTTTCATGGGAAATTATAATGTCATCCGAAATTTTTCTACCTTCTACAAAATTCCCTTCTTCAAGGGAAATAATTTCATGAAGGATAGGCTTCAATATTTTGGCTATGATTTTGGTTATAATTTTGTAAACAACGTTTCATAAATAAATGGGTATGTACTTATCTATTGTATTTTTTTCCTTTTCCTTCAGGATCAAAGCTAGGAAGGTGGCATTGAAATCTTGTAGGATTGATTGAGAGGTTCTAAGTTCCTCTATCACTTCCCATAAGTCTTGACCAATAATTATCCAACAATCTTGGAATAAATCTGAGGTGAATCCATCTGGCCTTGGGGATTTTCCCTGCGACATCTCCTTCACCATCTCTTCCACCTCCGTTAGAGTCACTTCCCTCAACAGGATTTTCTTATGGTCTTTTGAGACCACTTTTGGAATAGACTGGATGTTTAATTTGGTGATTGTCCTTCTATCTTGAGGGGACTCTATGAGCAGCATGTTGAAATAATCCTTGAGGTGTTTCTCTATGTATTCATGCCTTTCGACTATCACCCCTTCTTCTGTTTCTAGGGATTGGATCCAATTCTGGTTTTGGCACTGTAGGAAGGAGTTATGGAATAATTTGGTATTCTTGTCTCCCTCTTTTAGCCAAATCATCATGGATTTATGGCGGAACATGATTTCCTCTTGTTGGTATATTTATTCTCACTCCCCTCTAAGGGTCGATTCCCGCTATTGTAGCTCTGGCTCAAGACCCTCCTGGTTTTTTTTTTTTTGAACTTGTTCCATCTTCCCCTCTAAGTCTCGTTTAGCATCATGAATGTTCCCAAAAAATTCTTTTTCCATTTCTTAAGGATTATTTTTATATGTTTCAATCTCTGTTGGAACTGAAACATTTGTGTTCCATACAGTTCTTGTTTCTCTCCCCACCATCCTTCTACCTTTTGTATGAATTCTAGGTGTCCGGTCCAAAATTTCTCAAATCTAAAGGGCTTGGGTTGGGGGCCTAGGCCATCCATCCATCTTAGAAAGATTGTCCAATGGTCTAAACCATAAATAGGTCATATTTCCCCACCTATATCTTTCTTGTGTTGATAAAAGGGTTCTGATACCAAAAATATGTCTAGCCTTTCAACTATATAGTGTCTACCACCTCTTCTATTTCTCTAGGTATATCTGCCTTCTGATGGGATGATGTCAATTAACTGTAGTTGGTCAATGAGTTCCTTGAATAATTGGTCCTCAGAGATCAGACGCCTTATACCCACTTTATTTTTTTCTAGGGAGGTTATCATATTAAATTCCCCCCCCGACAATCCATTATTGATCTTCCATACTTTTTCTTATCTCCTTTATCTCTCTCATGAAATCTATCTTCTCTCTCGAATATTGGAAACCATATACTTGCAAGATTTTCCCTTGATTCATTGACTCTATCATATTATATGATATGATTATTATTCTTTTTTACTGGGATATCAACTCCACTCTGGTTTTCCTTGGGTTCCATAAGAAGGATATACTTCTAGATGCCCCCTCTTCTTCTAAGCAGATGAACTCGCAGGGTTTCCATATCTTCCTTGTTATTGAATCCATACTTTTCCTATTGCACTTAGTTTCTTACAACATTACTATGTCCATATTTTCTTACTTCTGTCTATTTTTAAGGGTTCTGTGTTTTGAAATTCCATTAGACCCCTAATATTCCATGAGAGGATCTTCATAAGTAACTTTTGGTTTTAGGAAGGAAATACAAGTCTGGTAGTCCCACTACATGTCATGAATCTATAAGAAGAGCATCGGTTTATTCCAGAACTTTCTTATGTGGCTTTCGGTCTTTTTTCGTTTCTCCGCCTTCGGTTTTCTTGGTATTTTTTATANTTCTTTTTTTTTTTTCTTCTTTTTATTTGAGCAGATCTCTATGGAGCCAATGAAGTTGTCCCACCTACATAATATTAATTTATTTTTCCCCATGGATCGTTATCAACGCCTATAATTCCACCTCCATTTCTTCTGATTCAGAGGCATGGTTGTGGTCTTCCTTCATTTCTTCTTCCTATGAATCTTTTGAAGCTGCATCCTCTTGCATCTGGACTTCTCTCTGTTCTATTTCTTGGTTTTTCATGCTTGCCTCTATTTTGCGACGTTTCTGTATTTCTTCCTATTTTTTCTCAGTATTCTCCTTGTTAGGAATTTCCTTCTCTGGTCCTTGTCTCTCTCCTTCTTGGTTGGCTTCCATATATTCTTTCTCTGCTAAGATATGTAAGTTGTTGGCTTCTTTTCTTGCTCCTTCCCCAGGGTGTCTAATTCCTCGACGCCTCACCTTTCTTTTGTTAGGGGATTTTACAAAGCCTTATATGTCCTTCTCCTCGCATTTTTTATTTATCGGTGCTGTGTTCTAGGGACATTCTTGAAATAGATGTATGTGTTCATGGAATTTCCATAATCTGAATGGGATGTGCTCATATTCTAAGGGTTGGACCCATTCATTATCCGAGAATGATACAATGATTGATTTAGGGAGAGTTTTTGTCACATTCATGTAAACACATATTCTAGTGTAGGAAGTATATTTAGCTACTTTTGTTATTTATGATATTTTGACAAAGGATCCTAACATGTTTCCTATTCCTTCTAGTGTTTCTAGGTGTCATAATGCATGGGGTAGGGAGTACAGTCTGATCCGGACTTGGGTGATAGAGAAGTCCTCCTTTTCTAGGGAGAAACTCTCTGACCAGTACCTGAGGTGGAGCCCCACCAAATTAAAGAAATATGGTCCTTCATCAAAGATTTGGTTCTTGACCTCTTAGCATGTGAACATTGTTGTGAATAAACCTTTGGATCCGAGCTTTAGACTTATGTATCCTTTGACTTTCCATTTTTATTTTATCCAAACCAGCAACGCTTTCTTTGTGGGCAAGATCCCCATGAATTTACCTATGAGTGCATGGTCTATCATATATTGAATGTAGTCTCCTACTAGTGGAGAGGTGACCTCGTACCTCGGGTTCTCCACCATTTTATCCAGACACCCATTCTTTAGTTTCTTGTCATACTTTTTTCTTGTAACTTCTTCATTTGCAGTTTGGTCATCTTTTTTCTTGTTTGCCCTAGTTTCTGCCATGAGGACATCATTTGTTGACTTGCTTTTACCTCCCTCGACCACGTTCTTAAAGTATTTTTCAATTCTTTCGCCTTGGCCACTTCTACTGTGAAATCCAGACCCTCCGCCACCACTAAACCTACCCTCCTCTCTTTCGTAACCAAAACCCTAACCTATTGAACTTGCACTCAAACCCTAACCTCCTCCTTCTTCTTGCTCCATCGTCCCTAAAATTTTGAGTCTCTCTAATACCAATTGTTATGTGCCTTAGATCTGAATATAAAATCATACACAAGATATATCATAAACACTCCACACTTTATTAAATTATATTAAAACCCTTAAGGTAGGGTAACATACACCAATTGTTATATACCTATTTGTTAGGATAAATATTATACCAATTTTTATGTGCCTAAGATCTAAAAATAGAATCACATACAATATATCCAAGAATAATATAGAAGAAATCTACACTTTATTAATATCAAACCCTTAAGGTAGGGAAACACTTTACAATTGATCATTTTTTTAAAGGAATCCACTCATATTCACTTGCATCTTCAAGGGGGAAACTTCCTATTGAGATAAGCTCCAATTACAATATTCTTCCACCATGCTTCATTACATTGCTTATACTTATTTATATAATACTATCTACCTCCTAAGAACATTCTAGAGAAGGAACCTTCTAGTAAGCCTTCTTACAATAGTTATGTTCACACTACTACGTAGGCCTTATTTACTAATGATCGTCTTCATTACATATATCCAATAATTCTAAAAACCATAGTGGGCCTTATTTAATAATATAGTGGACCTATTCCACCTTACATTGAATGGCCTCCACTATTATTACATCAATATGGGTCCTTCCACCCCCCATTACACCCCTAGGGAGGATCCCAACATCTTCATGGCACAACTCCCAAGAACCCCAAAATGAAAGTGGGGACCCAAAAAAATCTCCTGGACTCGAGAGGCTCATGCAATCAATGATAACATTCTATGAGATAATCATGGGCATCTTCTCCACCATGAAAAATTTCATGCTCGGAACTTATAGCCTTATCTATTGGATTTAAACTTTGTCTTCAATTGCTTTCCATCAAAGAAAATTCACAACTAATCTGGACTTGGATATGATCCATGGGGATATTCTTCTCTAGTAGCATATTGATATTATGTTTCTCCATAACACCTTGCACATGGTTTTGTCTCTTGCTTGCAACATGCATAGATGAATAGTCTTTAAAAATGTGATCAACTCAATGGTGGTAACAACATCTAAATGGGGAGGCTGAACTCAAACCCTAGAGCTCTACAACGCCGCAGACGTGATTGCTAAATACACTAACACCATCGTCCCAGGAGAGCGGACTAAGTTCTGTGGGTAAAGGCTTCACGAGACAACTGAGTAGCCCGGATGAGTTCGGAAGAGGGGGGGAAACCCCCCTCATACAACGATGTCACTGCCAATGATAGGAATGGAACCCATGCCAAAATACCTGCATTCGAGCCACCGCCGCACCTGCGAGATCATCTTTTCACCCAGGAATAGGGGCTCAGGAAAGAAATGGACGTAGAACCCAGTACGTCTCATCCAAAAGCTTCTCGAGGATGGGAACCAGGAAAGTGTATACTGCAAATGGACAAACCCCCTCATTATCACATAAAATCAACAAGGGTAGGGGAGCACACTCAGTTTATGATGGATCATTCTCTAATTGGCAAATTTTTAGGTCTATGGCCAACTGAACGCGACCTCACACGCTGGATCAAGGACTGGTGGAACCCCAAAGGAGACTATGAAGTTCAGCTCAACTCCAAGGGTTTCTTCACAATAATCCTGTACAACCTCGAAGACAAGGACATAATCTTTGACAATGGACCGTATTTCTATAACTCGACGGGATTGTTTCTACGATTTTGGACAGACAGATTCATCCCAGAGAAAGAGGACCTCACAAAATCACCAGTATGGATTTGTCTGTACTCACTTCCCCTGGAATTCTGGCTGGAAGAAATACTCATGGGTATCGCGAACACAGTGGGGCACTATGTAAAGGCATCGGAGGCTACAAAGATGAGGAAGTACACCTCATATGCCCGCATCTGCATCTATATGGACATCTCAAAGGCTTTGCCAGGATCAATCACTCTAGAATATCAAAACAATGAACACATCCCCTTTCACTACAGGAAGTGCCACGAGCATGGCCACCTCTTCAGAGACTTCCCTATGAACACTCCAAGTACCAAGGCTAGCGATAGTAAGCAAAATGATGGCTTCACCAATGCCACAGGTAGGCAAAAAAATCCACCAAGAGAAAAAAACCAGAGCACAGCCCCAAAGGTTTCAACCAAAAATTCTTATGACGTTCTAAATCAGTTACCAGAAGAGGAGGAAATACAAAACCCTCATCCAACAAAAATCCAGGCAAAGGGTAAAGGCCCAAAGGAAACCAACCTGACTCAAGCCAAAGAAACAACCCAAGCATCTCAAACAGGTATAGACGGAGACACCACCATGCAGATGGATTAAACGGATCTGGTGGACATAGATCTAGAAAAGTTGGAGGAATCTCTTAACCAAAAAGACCTTCAACATATCTCTGTGGAAGAACTCTGTAAAGTCCATAAAGTTTTCACAAACTCCACGGCAGGATCTATGGCAAGACTGGGCATAACTACAGACCCAGGAACAGAATCTAAGAGGGCAACCAAGGAAAACAAAAGAAGGGGACGCAAAACAGCCCACCATCGTATCAAAGAAGCAGGGAACCTGTTGATAAACTCAGGATAGATACATCGATTATCGGAGGGATACCTCCACTCGCCTTCCTCATGATGAAGACAATTACTTGGAATATCAGAGGGCTTAATGGTAGATCCAAGCAAAGGATCCTTCGAGATTGTATTAAAGATGAAAACCCAGATGTCCTACTCCTTCAAGAAACTAAATGTGCAGGATAGGACGCTGAAAATATCTTCAGACACAGCTGGAGGGGCTGTGAATTCTTCCATCAAGATTCTGTGGGAGCTTTCAAAGGATTATCCATTCTTTGGAACCCACATACTATCACTCTGCAACAACCCTTCTCCACGAATGGTACTCTCACGACTTATTTCACAGTAGCAATATCTACCAAGGAAGGAGCCATCACAAACATCTATGGATCACAGACCGCACAAGAAAAGGAAAGCTTCATACAAAAACTACAGCATGTCAAAACCCTACTAAATACGCCCAACTGGATCATGGGCGGCGACTTCAACATGATCCTGATGCTGGAAGAGAAAACTGGAGGAACCAAAAGGCTGGAGCAGGACAGCGGTAAGTTCAAAACCCTTATAGATCAGTTAAATATGGTAGATATGGAAACCCGAAATGGAATTTTCACTTGGTCCAATCGAAGATCCGGACACCAGCACGTTGCATGAAGATTAGACCGTTTCCTAGTGGCAGAAACCCTTCTTGAGGGCGACCTGGCAATGGAAGCAAACATAATGCCAAAATCAGGGTCGGATCATTGGCCTATTATCTTTTGTCTGGATCCTGGCATTATTCCTAGACCTAAACCCTTCCGCTTTGAAAAATTTTGGCTCTCTCACCCAGACTTACACCAACTAGCACATACCTGGTGGATCCAGGCTGAAGTGGAACATGGTACTCACATGTACAAATTCTAGTAGCGCCTCAAAAACTTCAAGAAACAACTGAAGAGCTGGAACAAGTCCACCTTTGGAAATATCTTCCAACGACAGCAAGAAATTGAACGTAGGCTCGAAGACCTGCAAAGAACCTTCATCTCAGGTAGCAGAAATCCAGATCTAGTGAAAGAAGAAGAGAAACTACAAGCAGAAATGGAGGAACGGAGAAAGCAAGAAGAAATCCTCTGGCGTCAGAAATCCAGAGTTCAATGACTTAGAGAGGGTGAGCGAAACACAAAATTCTTCCACAGGATGCACTGCAAATACATCAACTGCATCACTCAACTGGAGGACGCTCAAGGCACCCCTATAAGAGAACATGACCAAATAGCTGAGGAACTCAACTCTTACTACAAAGACCTTCTCACGGAAACCATCGAGAATAGGGAAGAAGCAATCCAAAAAATAACGGATCACATACCTTCACTGGTCACCCCAGAGCAGAATGAAGCACTCCTGTGTCCCATCACTCAAGCTGAAGTGGCTCAGGCCATAAAATAAGTTCCCCTAGGAAAAGCACCTGGACCGGATGGCTTCACTACGGACTTCTTCCATCACTACTGGGATCTAATTAAAGAAGAGGTATGGATGGATGTTGAGGAATCTAGAATGTCTGGTCATGTACTCTCTGCACTTAATGTAATTTTTCTCACTCTCATCCCCAAGGAGGAGCATGTTACTCATCCCAGGCAGTTTAGAGCAATATCTCTCTGCAATGTCATTTACAAAATAATCACAAACGTCATTGCCACTCGCCTTAAGCCAATCCTACCTTTTATTATCTCCAAAGAGCAAGCTGGCTATGTGGAAGGGAGGCAAATCATGGATAGTGTTATTCTGGCTAGTGAGGTGATCCACTCTTTGAAAACGACCAAGATACCAGGTATGCTTATTAAACTCGATCTCTCAAAATCTTTTGATAGAGTAAGCTGGCAATACTTACGCTCCATTCTGGAGTCCTTTGGTTTTGATAAACTCTGGGTCAATTGGGTTCTCAAGCTCACCTCCTCAGCCTTTTTCTCCATCCTAGTCAATAGGATACCCTCTCAGCCCTTCTCGTCCACTAGAGGAATCAGACAGGGTGACCCTCTCTCTCCCTTCCTCTTCATGCTTATGGCAGAAGGGCTAGGGAGATACATCAAAGTGGCGATTCTGGAGGGCTCCCTCAAAGGATTGCCCCTTCATAACATCCATCCAGCACCTTCTCACAGTCAGTTTGTCGATGACACCCTCCTAATGAATACCCCTACTGCACGTGAAGCCAACAAGCTAAACTCCATCCTCTCTAACTTCACGGAAGCCTCAGGCATGCTCTTAAACCTGGACAAATCCAAGCTTTACTTTTTCAATATGTCGGTCACAATATAGAACCACCTTTCTAGACTTCTAGGTATTTCCAAGAGCTCCATTCCTTCCATTTACCTCAGCATACCCCTCACAGGGGAGCCGACGCGCTCCATTTCATGGGATAGCCTGCTCCTGTCTATCTCCCACAGGTTAAATAACTGGACCTTTAGACCTCTTAATATTGCTTCCAGACTGGTGCTCCTCAAGTCAGTCCTACAGACACTGCCCACCTACCTTTTCACTGCTCTGGTGGCGCCTATCTCGGTAATACGAGCAATCAGGAGCCTCCAAAGAAATTTCATGTGGCACGGTCACCAAGCTAATAAAAAATGGGCACTGGTTGGCTGGGATAAACTTTGCAAGCCTAAAAAGTTTGGAGGACTGGGTCTCCGTGATCCAGGAAAGCTCAACCAAATCATGGGGGCCAAAATGTAGTGGAGATGGTTACAACATCCGACAGAACTCTGGGTGCAAATTTGGAAACAAAAGCATGCCCCGAATACACAAACCAATCAATTAATCAGATTCAACGACCATATCCAAGGATCCAACATCTGGAATATGGCCTGGAAAAATCGCCCTCTCATTCAGAAGCATGCTTTCTGGGAAGTCAGAAATGGAGGAAGCACACTATTTTGGCAGGACTTGTGGCAGTAGCTACCCCCCCTCAGTGACTTGGAAGATCTCATTCCTCTCAAGCAGAATCTCAATCAGAATATCTTCAGGAAAGTTAGAGATCTTTGGAACCCGACCCATAAGGACCAACCATGGAGATAATGGAAAATAGAGAGAATAGAATTACAGCTCACGAAAGACATGGATCTTCAAACCTGGCAAGAATGCGCAGCCCAGTGGAAAATACCAATCAAAGAGGGACCAGACATCCTTAGATAGGGACACTCCACTACAGGTATGTTCTCAGTTAATGAAGCCTATTACTTGCAGGGAAACTATCAAAATTAGATCCCCGAAATAATTTGGAGCAAAATCTGGAAAGGCATCCTATGGCCCAAAGTCTCCATTTTCCTTTGGCTCACAACTCAAAATCTTATCCTCGCGTGGGATAATCTCATAAAAAGAGGCTTTATAGGCCCCTCCAGGTGTACCCTATGTCATCAAAGAGAGGAAACCATGGAACATCTCTTTAACAACTTCCACTACAGTCAGCAGATCTGGGATTGGGGAGCCCAAGCTATGAAACGCTCCAACAGAAACAGGAACAGCATCAAGGAAACAATTGCGAACTAGGATACGATATCCTTCGATAACCCAATTCTCGAATGCATCTAGCAGCTGCTCCCTCGGTTCACCTTATGGGCAATCTGTAAAGAACGGAACAAACAAATCTTTCATTCGAAAACTTCCCTGCTGCTATTATGTGGGAACGGGTTGAGAAGTTAATTCGAGAAATGGTTAATAACAAACCTTGGATTTCTGAAGATCTTCAATGCATCCCCGAGGAGAAAAATATTCTCAAAAACTGGAATATGCATTTTCACGTCTGCCCTCCAGTGAAGGAAAAAGGTAGCCACTCCAACAGCCCCATGAATTGGACCCCCCCTCCACTAGGTTTCATCAAGATAAACTTTGATGGTGCCTCTAGGGGAAACCCAAGACCGACAGGATCCATCTCAGTCCTCCGGAACCATGTTGGTGAGATCATGCATCTAGTGGCAGGTTTTCTGGGTGAGACTACAAACAATGTTGTTGAGCTCCTAAGCCTCATTCGAGGTCTCGAGGTTGCTACTCACAATCAATACCAAAAGGTCATAGTAGAGGGAGATTCTCAGATTATCATCCAACTCATCACAAAAATCCTTCATGGAGAACATCCACTGCGAATCCCTTCTAGTTGGAGGCTCTCAGGACTTCGGGAAGACTTTGGAGCTATCGTCCACCCCAACCTGACCATAATCCCTTCTCATGTGAAACGAGAAGCAAACAAAGTAGCGAAATGCCTGGAGAATGCGGGAGTTGAGACCAAGTCAGAACACATACACTGGCGGGTCAATCTTTCTGATGATACAGATCTCTCGAGGCATTGCAGAGACCTTGCTAGCAAAGATGCCTTAGCCCCAAATGGGGTGACACATAGNAATACTGCCACCAGGCATAGCATTAAGCCAAGGTTTAAATGTTGTAGGTCGCTCCCCATCTATTCAGCATTAATGATGGGAGCAGGCCATTACAGCCGACCTCCGGATGATAGACTTTTCCCTCTCACGAAAGAGCCAACAATGCAGGCATTAAGTATGGCCGAGTTAAAAAGAGGCCAGGTGCAACCATCCCACAAAAAGATGAAAGCAAAGAGGTTTGGACGTAGCCGGATCATTCTTGCTCTGAAACTCCCCACTGTCTGTAAGCTCTGGTGTGTTTTTCGTTGTGTCTTGTCAAGTCTGGGTGAGTCTTATACTCAAGCCTCCTCCACTATGCCTAGGGAGCGAGGCAAGCCTCGACGCAGGTCGTCTTCGCACACCCACACTACTCATCAACAGCAGAGGCAACATATGGAACGAGCACTCTTGCTGACAAACTCAATCCTTCGGCAAAGAGCGAGGGTTGCCCGTCTCACACTCCATGCTCCAGTAATTGAGTTTGCGATGGAGAAAAGAGCTCAGACCCCACCAGTTCTAGATAAATGGCATCCCACAGACATCAAGTGAGAAGAAAATCCTCCAGTTGAGCCTGATACTCAAGCTAGAAGCAGCTTGAGGGAAAAGCTTGAAGAGGATTTCCCAACCTGCTACATAGAGGAAATACCATGCCCAGAAGACACCCCGACTGCCCTGGAGCCTCAAGCAAGAGACAAGACAAGAGGCAGGCTCTGTGAGGATATCCCAACTTGCTACGTCGAGGAAATGCCATACATGGACGAGGTCTCACAGAGAACCTGTGTAGTAATGGTGCACCACACAGACATTACAACTAGGGACAAGGACGAGGCCAGTGCAGAAGTGGAAATGGGTACCTTAGGTGAGGCAAAAACAAAAGGAATGCATGTACCACTCCTCCACATGGCACACCTGGATCTAGTGTTTGAACTCTGAGGACAAATGGCATATCAAGAGCACCGAGCCTTCCTCATGGGACAACACTTGGATTTGCTCCTGGACGCTTATTCCAAGGCCCCAGCGAATCACAAATGTCCAACATGCACCCAACCGTTTGTCATTCAGGCCAAAGCAACATGGCAGGAGGATGAGGATGACAGGTCACCGGGTATTTGAATTTTTCTATTTTAGTCTGGTTTTCAATCTTGTTGTTCAGCGTCAAGATGATATATTTCCATATGTCCTAGTTTCCTTCGGGCGGGACAGATGGCGAAACAGTATTTTGGCTTCTTCTCCTAGAAACAACATACTTGCCCCAAACTGTGTTGGTTTCCGGTAAAATGGCAGCACATTTGGTGGCAATAGTAACGCTATATCTCTCTGTATTTTTGTCAATATAATATAGCAGGTAACACCTTCTTTACTTACCAAAAAAAAAACATCTAAATGGGATTCCCTCATAATCCAACATGTGTTCCCTTTTAGATCCACCATAGCCCAAATTGATGAAGGTTGGGACATCTCCATTAATGTTAATCAACATTGGCACCCATAGAACACCTTCCATATTTAGGATTTTTGGAGTTGCATATTGAAAGGAGCTCAATGTTACAATTTAAATGAACTTGGGATTCCATAAATGTAGAGGAAGACTCAACATTCACACCCATAATAGAATATGATATTTCCAATTAGTATGTGAATTGAAACTTTCATTAGCACTTTAAAACTAGACCTGAATCCTTATGAAACCAAGGGCTTCCAAATAAAGCAGGATTTCTTTTTTAAATGGATTTGAATAAAAGTGAGAAAAAACATAGAAGTAAAAAAAAACACTATTCATAAAAGAAATACAAATCTTACTATTGACTAACCAACCAATGCTCCCTACCTCAAATCTGCAACTCCATCAATAATCCATTCCAATGGGATAAATATTATCCTCTTCCCATAAGTGGCCTCAATGCACTACTTTCTCCCCTATTGAGTTCTCAAACTCCATGTGGATGAAAGATCTTCACTTTCTTTTTTTGTCCTTAAAAAATATATATAATTAATAATAACTAAAATTTAGCTTAAATTATATATATATATATATATATATATATATATATGAAAAAGAAAATAATAAATTTACATTAAAAATCATTTAACTATGAGAAAAATAAAGAGAAAACAAAACAAAACAAACTTAGAAATTAGTTACTATTTTTTTTTAAAAAACCTTTAACAAAATGTTCAAAATAATTACTATTAAAAAAAACTTTAACAAAATGTTAAAGCTTTTTTAATAGGATAGATTATGAAATTATTATTATGGAACATTTTAAGAGACATGTAACCCTTAGATTTTTTTTCTGATAGGATAAATTATGAAATTATTATTATGGAACATTTTAAAAGATATGTAACCCCTTTTCCTTGTGATATAAGAGTAGGTATCAAAGTAAATTATGTAATTTAATATAGTGTGGTTATTTCATTTGAATATTATATGGGAAGTTTATTTAAAATAGATTATTTTAAATCTAAATTTATTTGACAATAAAAAAAATTAAATAAAGATTATTTATAAAAAATTTAAATTTAAAAATTATTAATTAAAATTTATTTATTTAAATTTTTTATTTTTATAAATATAAAAAAAAATTAATATCCATTTATATAAAAATAATAATTAAAAAAAAAAGGTAGTGAAAAAAAAAATCATATAACATTTATTTTTAGAAACCAGAAGGAAATAGACAAAGGACCTTATGAATCAGAAGCTTTTTGTGGAGATTAAATGCTAAACACCCCAGACCGACACCAATTACATCATAGTAACCTTAACCCTTACGTTTCTTCACATGCAAATAGATTATTTCCCCTCTGATTTTAGCTTCTGTAAACCTTTTGCATAGATGTTGTGTTTTTATTTTGTAGAATTTATTATTTATTTATTCTGTTCTTCGTTTCTCGAGCATATGTCCAAAGTATGTCATAATTTAATGATCGTTTGAACTCTTTATATGCAGATATTTTTCAGTCTGTGTCGTGCCTGATCCATTAAGTGTATTGAAATAGCAGTGCATTATCGAGACTTCCCACCTAAGGTCACGAAAATCATGAAAATTTGACTGCGCGATATATCGCGCATTGGCCATGACAAAGCAGCAAAATAATTACAAATAGGGTTTTGGAATTAGGTTTGGAAAGATTCTCGGGGCATGCTCGAGTGAGGTCCTAGTCAGATCTTTTCAACTGCCTTGTTGTGTCGAAGAAAACTCCATTGATGGATCCAATGCACCAACGCTTGCCCAGCAATATCAAATTTTCGATTCAGTGCAAGACCATGTGAATTACATATTTATTCACTGCCTTTTTCGGCAAAAATTAGATATTCCGTTAATGTCGAATGCCCTTCGAAGTTCCCCCAACTGGTTTGGCTGAGCTACTGCTTAGCTCACGTTATCTCGATTTCATGGCGATTAGGTTAGCCAATTTTTAGGCCGGACCCGCATGTTGTCTCGTCCAGTTTTTTGGATATCCAATTACAGTGCAGAGAGCAGCCACGTCTTCATTTAGTTTCATTAATTTACATCTCTCCTGGCTGGCTAGTCAGTGAAGGAGCCATTCGATCATGCAGCAAACTTCATGAGAGCTGTCAGAATCAGGTGACACAAACTTCATTAGAGCGAGCTGTCAGAATCAGGTGACACAAGAAGTCGGAGATTCCTTCCAT